>CAJDSM010073256.1:0-13932 GCA_903981925.1 Ostrea lurida
TATCCGTATTAGATGTAAATGACATATAGAGTTCGCATTTTAATGGGGCTGGGGCATTTCTTTGATGCAACATGCTTTATGCTCTCTTGGGATATGTTTCGTATTCTTGTAGAATGGATAAGCAAACTGCCATGGAGAAATATTATTCACTCTCTCGCGCGGGATTCATTGATTTATGCTGTGACCTAATAATTATATGTAGCTGGCAATATTATCTGATGCTACAGGTCTTAGCTGGGCATTTCTTTGATGGCTGACCACTGTCTTTTAATGCTGGAAATAATTCTTTTCTTGATGCGAACGATGCTTTTATGCCTGGCATTTTGTTGACTGTTCTAACCATGTTTTATGCTGGGCATTTCCTTGTATGCTGGAATACACTTTATGCTAGCATTTCTTGATGCTCACAAGACAACTCAGGGTTTAATGAGATGTATGCCTATTTTGTAAAAGCAGTCTGCAGGTGGATCCCACCCTACACATGGATTTTTCATAAAATAAAAAAATTTGATTATGCTGAGAATAGTTCTGTTTTTTTTTGGCAAAGATTACTTTTTTTTCTGTTTAATTTTCAAGATCAGAAGTAATCAAGAAATTTCTGACGACGAGGATATAAGTACAGATTTATGTCTATATAAAACGAATTTTTATAGGATTGGTAGACTATCAATGCAGCATAAATCATCTCAAAGTTTTGGACCTTTCCTCAAGATTCTCAAAACTTCAATAACCTATAACATTGTACATACCATGGTAGCATGAAATTTTTGCCAACACTTATTCATGCACCAATATCTTTAGATGTGTGTATTGAATTCAATGGTCGTATATAGGGTCAAATATTTTTTATTTTACAAAAAAATCAGGTTTTTCCAATGAAATTCCACACAGGATTTAGGGGGAAACTCTTTACTTTGGTGGAACACTGAAATTTCAAAAAAAGCGCCGTATGAAAGTGGTGCAAATATAGGGTGAAATACTCTTTTGCATTTTTATGTTTGTTAAATTATATCACTCCATAATGCAGATATTTTGCTTCCGTGAGCGGCCCTTGGCGTTGAGCTTTGGAGAGTCGATTGGTTCTTAGCGTCTTTAAGTGAGAAACTCATTTAATTAGTAATCTGAATTCATAAATCCATATGAGGATTCGAGTCGTGGAATGTTTTAAAACAGTTGGTAATTCTTGTATAGCTGTAAAAGAACAGGTGATGTATATACGACAAGTTTTGAACTTTGGTATCTTCGTACTAGAATATTTCGGAATAACCATGGCCATGTCCAAAATTATTTGAAAAGCGTCACCAATTATTACCTATTTTCTATGTATTTTTACCGACCCGATAATCTCCTGGAACATCCATAGATGTATCTTGAAAGAATTTTTCTCTGTCCCCAACAAGTTCGAAATTACAAGGTTCGACTGTTTTTATATATTTGTGCCTTTAACTGAAGTTCAATTAGTTGTCTGAAAATGGGATAATATAATAAATTAACCACCATTATTGCAAGACAATTTTCTAAGACTCATTTGTAGTACCGTCATCTGCTCTCAATATTGATATCAGTACTTGTTCCTATTTACAAGGATCATCAGAAAAGATCATATATTTACAATAATCTTAACATATGATTTTAAAAGAATTCATTTGTTTTATTTCATATTTTACAAATTGAAAATAAGGGACACCCATTTTTATGTGGCCTGCAAAACTTGGCTCTTTTGAAAAAAAAAATGGATAAAGTTTTTCGGCCGATATTTTCCAAAAGGCCATGTTATGCGGAGCCATGGTAAAGGTATGTTTAGACTAACAATGTACCCTAAAACCTCGCTTGGTTTCATGTAATGTGGTAGATCTTTTTGTTACAGGGGAGATGGAGAGCACTAGCCGAATCCTCGGCAGGACAGACAACTAATTCTCCGCTTAAGGGGGCCGAAGACAAGGAACTTCCAAATTTTACTGGGGTCTACTGGTGAAGTCATTTCTAGATGCGTATGGGGAGGTGCAATTGTCGTGGCCGTGTATCTGTTGTTGGGACTCTGACCAAAATTTAGAATGGCTATTGGGCTGTGGGACGTTAATATATCGTTGAGGTTATTTAAATACATAATGGACCAGATACGGGTATATAGGATATTTCAGTAGTATTCTAAGGAAATTAAAAGGGAAAATAAGAGCTGGGTTCGGTAGTACCGGCGGTTGAATGCAGAGTCGACCCATGAACATACGACGGAACATCATTGTGTCCACATCTCTAATGAGAGAGAGTGATGATTCCACAGTATTGAGATACTTAGTAAAAATTAAATCCAGACTTAATACAATCTGATTTTTTATTATTTTAACTAGATGAATGCACTATAAGTGGACTCAGTATTTGGGTAGTCCTTCAGACTCTTCTTGAAGTTAATGCTGATATTATTGAACAAACACCTTCGAGAGAGGTATGTTCCCGTTATTGTATCACATTGTTTAACTTTTCACCTCTTCTAATTTCAACACAGACTGGAGCATCTTCGGGAGTAGTTGGTGGATAGTTTAAGCGGGTAAGATAACACGGAAAGATGAAAAAGTTTTTGTTATTACGCTAGCTCAAAGAAGCTCCAACGGAAGCTGGGAGTCGAGCTTGAGTGTGGAACACAGGTTACGCAGCACTCTCTGTTATATTGTTTCTGCAGAATCAAGAAAATCGCTCAAAGATAACGAATAATGGAGTAAATAATTCTATAGTTTTACAGTGTATAGGATTTGTAGGTATAATATAATGATTATATTAATTATATAAGTTTGAAAGAAATCATACAATGTGCCTGGACACTAAATAACATATCCATTCGTGATATATATCAAGAACTCAAATTAGTGTCTATTAAAAGAGATGTAACGTGTATTGTAAAATTTTGGAAATGTTCCAAAAAAGGTGGTGAAAATTAAAGAATCATCAACTAGAAAATTAAAAGTTATTCAAAATGTTTTCAACAGCATTCTAGAATAGTTAGTTATTAGATTATGTGCACCAGGAAATATTGCGCCTCTTTCTCATTTAACTGGGTACCTCCAGGGTGGCATTAATGCAAACACGACGCTAATTGGGGACTTCGCATCTCTTAATGTTTTGTGGTGTAGCCACCAAATCAGCGGGGTACCAGTTTTTATACTATTGTCCTCCAGACCCAATAATTTTATAAAGGGCCTTATGCATCAATGAGTCTAAATATTATAATTCAATCTTCAAAGCGCTGCAGCTTTAAACGCCACATAAAATTTGGGTTTTTGTTTTAAGTATTCATCTTGCAAAAACTATTGTGATGTCTTTTGAAGTAAAACGATAGACACCTAATGCTTTAAAATTTATTGCAAATAGCGATAACAAATGGCGTTATGGTGAGAGGTTGAGAGGAACTTAGATCTAGGTGTATCCAATAGGTTGCTTATCTCCCAACGCTAAGGTCTCAGCTCATGTATAGTGCTCGCCAATGCACCGCATATACTATATGATACCCTTGAGTATGACTCACTTGTTATGTGCCCTCACTTGATGTAAGTAAGCACTCCATAACACATAAGATCAGCAACACTCTTGCAACCTCCTTTGAGGGGGAAAGAAAAGGAGTAAGCGAAATTCAATTATAAATATGAGTTGTGTAGATTTTTCTTTTTGAATATGTGGAGTATCAGATGTATCACAACCATTGTAGTCAGACACACTGTATGTATTTCTATATCCGTATATAATTGTATAATATAGCTCAAAGTAACTAAAATGTGAATGATAAGGAAGGAACAAATGAAAGAGAGAGAATATATATATATATAAACAATAAGCCTTCAAAGAAGTTCTCAATTGTACTATAAAGTTAACTACTGAGCATGCTAGGTATATGCCTAACAGAACGCCTTCTGAGAAGTTATGATTTGAACGACAAGTTCGGGTGCATTTGTGCGTATCTCATTGCACTTGGATGTGCTCGAAAATGGATCATCTATAAAAACTATAACACACATATTATAAAACTAGGGTGTGTATGCATATGATTGGCACACGCATACTTTATTCTCTCGTTTTTTTCTATTGTTCTTACGTGTATTATTTCTATTCTTCTATATTGGGTTTTCATTATTGCAGCATTCAGCAGCATATTAGTTTTCCTATAGAGAGCACCACACACACACATATGATTATTTAGCTTTACTATGTTAATAATTCAGTAAATGAATGTCCTTGAAACAATTTCTTTGCTTTTTTATCCATGAATTAATTGTAATAAGAGATGGAGTAACAAAGCTGAGGGTTATCATTTACATATGATATCTCGTGTTCAACCTACCTGTCACACTCTCTGTGATCAGAGAGAGGAAGGTGCGTACATCGAGGTTGTTTTTCTCAATACACTTGCCTTTAATTAATTTTCTTGTCGGCTTCTGAGGGGGAGTGGGGGGCGAGAGCTGAGGTGCGCGGTAGGGGTTGCTGGTCGAGAGGGAAGATCTCGTGAACGCTTCTGCCTCCTAAGAGGGCCGGGTTAGTTAGATTAGGAGGATGTGGGGGGGGGGGGGGGGGGGGGGCATAAATTTAATTAATATATTCAGAAAAACTTAGGGCACCCCTAAAAGGGCGGCCTATTTAAGGGGATTGGGGGCAAATTTTACCTATAAAGTGGATTAATTTTCTCCAAATCTTTTCCTTTTTCTTTGAATCTGTAAGTAAAAAATAAATTGCTTATAGTCATATAGAGCAGGAAGGCCCTATAACAAAATGTATGGTAACCATTTTGTTAATCCCTGGGGTAGAGTTTCTGACTCAGGTGGGGGCCAAAATTGGGCCATATGGTGTTTACATGTAAACATTGGAAATACAGATCGTTAACGCTATTGTATACTATAAAATGACATCTACATGGATTTTAGAGGAGCAGGTAGCCTTATTGATAACATGAAAATATTGTAACAATTTCAATGAATCCCAGCAGTAGTGGTTTTGGTAACCTAGGATGGGCAAAATGGTCAAATGCGTGGTCGTCAAGTAAATGTGAATATAGTATACTCTTGTTTTATAGATCTTGCTGCACTCCCATTGAATACGGGCCGCACATTAGAAATGGCTGGGGGCGACTCAATAGTATTTGGCTACGCGTGACCTCATCATTCTGTCCGTCTAACATCCCATCCTCTCAGTTATTTTCCAGTTTCTGCATACCTTATATATGAGATGTGATTGTCTTTTGGACAAACTTATCCCTCCGTTAATAGAGTATCGCATTGCCTATGGTAAGGGTGATGATTTATATAATTAATAAACTTATGTGTAAATTCTTGTGAACAAGTTGAAAAAGGGATCACAACCAATATGATCGATGCTATTAGGTTAGAGGAACGGGGAAGGCGTTCAACAGTTTAATTACGGAGTATGGGCTTCCTGGACTTATTAAATTTTTTATTTTATGCAAGGCATATCTTTGGTCTTTGCGCCAACCTCCTCTTTAAACCTAATGCGAGATTCGATAACACTGATACTATGTTAAAGGTTCAACAAGCAAGTAGATGTGAATCCAGAAATGATCTGCGTCACATACTAAAACCGGACTGTTATGACCTGCTATTCTCAGGTTCTAGATACGGTACGACGTTATTTGTGGGACGTAGGGACTTACGGCTATGTGGTTAGGGGCGAGACATTGACAATAACACATATATACTACATCCTTAGGTTTACTTTTTCTGGATAAAGTGCGTCTTTTAATTCTATATGAGAAACAATCATTTGAACAAGGGGGAAACAGGAATTAGTGAAATTTCATGACTTCGGCAAAATCCTAGGACCCTTGAGTAAGCACAGTGATCGAAAAAGTTGGGAAAATTGACCACATTTTTTCCAAATAAAATTTCTGCTTTCCTTAGCTATCGATGCACACAAGTTGGTCATTACTATTGTACAGCTGATGAAGAGCATGAATAGACAGCTCACAGTCCTAAACATCATAAATTGGGTATCCTCATTGCATTGTATCAAGGCTTCTTATTGGGGTCAGCTAACGATCCGAAGACACTTGCCGCTTGACTCGAATGGGGTGTGGTTTGTAGGACCACAAATAAGATTTTTTATGATTTTATCTTCACACAGAATACCACTTCTCAGCATGAATCAAGAAACATGTCTTTGATTTTAAGACTTATTTGCCCGCTCTGTAAGGGCGGGCTAGTGATTTGAAGCTTTCAACCTCAGTAACTCACCTTGTCGAAAAAGGTGGGACAAAGTAAGCTTGTATGAACAACTTTTAATATAATTCTATGGGCAGGAATTATTTTTTTTTAACCCATTGGTTCATCTTCAAGCATTTGCCGAGTATGCGACATACAATAACTATAACCTGTCTTAAAGTCCAAGAAGGATGGGTTGCGGGGCGAGCTGTCTGCCAGTGTTTCACACATTGTTAGGACGGACCCAAGGGGAGCTCATTCCGGGAACTCCTGAGTCAATATTGAAATCACTCTCTTCTGAGGCATGAGATATTCTCCTGCGTCTTTTCAGATTTCGTAGAAGATATGTTGCCAGGATTTTCTCTGGGTATCTGTAAATTCATGCAGCTCTGCCGTGGATGGAAAGAGAGAGGGGTATATACTCTTAACATAATGGGATAACCACGTCAGATGGGATGGGAAATAAAACCATACTCCTCATAAGGGAAGTTCTCAGAGGGGAGGGGACAACTTCATATATCGTAAAGGGTGAGTTTAGTGGAGAACTGGTGAGATTAAAAGCAATCAAGTTCTAGGGAGACAACGCTTGAGTGGTGAAGTTTTAAGAATTGAGTGGGACTGTGCTTTAAGGATGGCACAAAAACTATCAGAGGTCTAGGAGACCATTTCATTTTATCACAGATTGAGAGGTCTTTTATAGGAGACGTGGGCAGAATATAAACCTAGTCTAACACAGTCAAGGAGTGAGAGCACTTTATTTCTATCTTAGTGTTCTCAGTTGATGATAGTAGTGTTGTATGTGGACATCAGTGCGGAGAGTAAATGACATGGGTTCCAAGACTACAGGAGGAGTCCCAAGATCTTGAACTCAGGTGAGTTTAGTGGAGAACCGCGCATGGAGAAGTAATACACTCGATATTCATTGTTCCACTGGATCAACTCATACTA
Source organism: Ostrea lurida (assembly GCA_903981925.1). Classification (NCBI taxonomy): domain Eukaryota; kingdom Metazoa; phylum Mollusca; class Bivalvia; order Ostreida; family Ostreidae; genus Ostrea; species Ostrea lurida. Next base: position 7,143 of record CAJDSM010073256.1, read on the forward strand.
TGCGCGAGGGTGGTAGGTGGTAGTCCAAGGAGAGGAGAGCGTGGGCTGGAGGAGGGTGTAGGGAAACCGTATTGAGCAGAGACCGCATAGGTAGACAATGTACGAGTAGATTATGTGTATGATTGAGTTTGTAGCGAGAGGTAGCCTTACAGCTCCTTGTGGTAGAGTGTGTCATGAGTAAATTTATAGGAAAACCAATCAAGTTCGGGGAGGACATTCTTACAGGTGAGGTTAGGTGGATACAATGGCAAGGATGTCTCCAGATGAATGGAATGTTCCATTATCACACAAGGGTTAGAATGTAGTTGGAGTACTAAGTAAGAAGCATGATCAGAAAGTTCGATGAAGACATTTCTTACAAGGATTGAGAGTTTAGGGGCGTTGGCGCATGAAAGCGGTGGAAAAACATCAATTAAGATCACACTGAGGGACCCACTTTCTTTTAAACAGGTTGATTTTTAAGTGAGACGTAGACTCATTCATAGTATCAGGGAGTACAGTCTCATTGACATGTGAGTTCTAGCGGAAAAAAATCCGAACAACACTTTCAGGAAGACTCACATCATCATTGGGGTCATTTAAGAGTAGGATGAATAGCTCCATATACAGAGCTCGAGGAGAGACATTTCTTTGGACCAGGTGTTTCGAGAGATTTGAGTGAAGAAACCATTCGATATGCAGGGTTAGACGCTACTGCATAACGATCGAGTTATGCTGGGTCTTTTCGCGGATGCTCAGGCGGGAGAAACACCATTTATAAAGGTTCAAAGGAGAGAGATCACATTTTTACAGAGGCGTAGATTATGATTGGAGGAGAGACATTATCAAGTTTAGGAGGAGTACACTTCTTTACGGTGAAGTTTTTATGCAATGGGAAGCATTGGTACTGGAGAGTAGGAGCAAACGATTCAGTCAGTGAGACCATATCTTACAGGTGAGTTAGTGGATAACAGAGCAATCCAAGTCAGGGGGAGACAATCTTACAGGTGAGTTATGGAGAAACTGATAAGTCAGGTAAACATTCTTAACAGGTGAGCCTATTTAGTGGAGGACTGACCTCTCGCAGGATGGAGATATTGAAACCCATCAAGTTTCAGAGAGGATACATTCTTGATACAGGTGAGTGTGAGTGGGGAAAAGACCATCAAGTCTAGGTTTAGACGAAATTGTTTCACAGGTGAGTTAATGAGAACCTATCAAGATCAGGAAGATTCTTATAACAGATGGATTAGTGGGGACCAAGGTGGATATAACTCTATCATAAGTCATAGAGACAATTTGCTTGCAGGAGGGTGAGTTAATGTTAGGACCAGGCGGTGGAGAAAACCTTATCTTCCAAGTCACTACATCAAGAGAGAAATTTCTTAATGGTTGAGTTAGGTGGGAGAAAACCATCAAGTCAGGGAAGACATTCTTTACAGGCTTGAATATTAGTTGTGAGAAAACCATCCTAAAAAGTTCAGGTCAGACATGTACTTACAGGGGTGAGTTAGTGTAAAACTTATTATTCCATTCATAGAGGGAGACACTCCTTACATGTGAGTTACGTGGGACTGGGGGGATGAGGGATAAGACCTATCATAGTCAGGGAGACATTTCTTACAGGTTGATTAGTGGAAATAAAAAACCATATCAATTCTGGAGTGGAAGGAACAATACTTACATGTGAGTTTTATGTTATAGTATGAGAATCGCACATATTCAAGTCAGGAAAAGACTTCTTATTCAGGATAATATATGTAGCGGGGACTCTCATTTCGAGGTGGAGAAACCATCAAGTCAGAGCAAAAGTACATTTCTTGAGTAGGTGGAACTTAGTGAGAAACCATTACAAGTTCACACACACTACACATTTACAGGTGAGTTAGTGGGGACCGGTGTGAAGAAGAACCATCAAGTCAAAGGGAGACATTCTTCACAGGTGAGGTGTAGTGGTGCACAGAGAGTATAAGTAGGAAGAGGCTCGGTGTGTTGACCTCGTGTATGACAACGATATGGAGTCAAGTGGATGTCAATAGGTGCGAGACGAAGTTCTCTTACAGGGGTTGATGTTAGTGGGAACCTGGTCTTGAGTGGGTGGAGACTATCATTCAGTTCTAGGAATGAGTACGGGTTCTTTTACAGGGTGAGTTAGTGGGTATCAGGTCTTTGGTGGAAAACCTGGATATTAAAGTCGGAAAGGACACCATACACTTCTACATGGTGAGTTCACTCGTGAGAGGGTACATGCGGAGTGAAAAACATCAGAGTCAGGAGACATTCTTACAGGTGAGTTAGTGGAGAAACCAATGAGCAAGGTTCAGAGAGACATGTTCCTTACAGTAGTGTAGTTTAGTGGGACGGGTGGTAAGAAAACACATAGAAGTCAGGGAGACTAATTCTATCAAGTGTAGTAGTGTGCACAAAACCGATCAAAGTTCATGGGGGGAGACAAATTCTTGAACAGTGTGAGTTAATTTGGAAATAATCATGAAGTATCAGGGTGGAGACAATCTTTACAGGTGTGAGTAAGTTTGCGAGAAACCATATCAATGGTCAGAGAGACAATCTTACAGGTGAGAATTTACGTCGGGGACAGGTGGTGGAAGAAACCATCAAGTTCAGGGAGACAGTTCTTTAACAGGGTGTAGTTCAGATGGAGATTACCAATCAAGTCAGGAGAGACAATCTTACATGGGTGGAGTTAAGTCTGGGAGAAACTATCATACGGTATCAGGGAGAATAATCTTACAGTGTAGAGTTAGTGGGCGACGCGTCGCGGTGGAGTGAAACCATCAAAGATCGTAGGAACGGAGCAACATTCTTACAGGTGTAGTTAGCTGGAGAAAGACAATTAAGTAGCAGACATATCAATTACAAGCGCTGAATGTAGTAGGCGGAATACCATGAAAGTCAGAAGAGACATTCTTACAGGGTGAGTTAGGTGGGACCAGTGGAGCAAACCATCATAAGCTCAGGGAGATCAATCTTCACCACGAGTGAGTTCAGTGTTGGTGGACCGGTGGAGAAACCATTAATCCAGGGAGGGAGACATTCTTTACAGTGAGTATTACGTGGGATGAAACCATCAATCAGAGAGACATTCTTACAGGTGAGTTAATGTGGGAGTTGAACCGGGTGGATAGAATACCCATTCAAGTCAGGGAGTTTACAATCTATTACAGGTGAGTTTAGTGTTGATAAAGAATCCAATCAGGGAGACATTCTTACAACGAGTGTGAAGTTAGGGAGAACCGGATTGGATGATACCATCAAGTCAGAGGAAGACAGATCTTACAGGTGAGTTAGTCGCAATAAGCATCAAGATCAGGGAGAACACACCTCACTTACAGAGCATGAGATTCAGGTGGGGAACCATCAAGTCAAGGCAGACATTCTTCACAGAGTAAGTTAGTGGGCGAGCGGTGTAAAAACTCTTCAAAGTTGTCAGGGAGCAGGAAACATTCATTACAGGTGAGTTACTAGGGGGACCGGTGGATGAAACGTACAATAGTCAGAAGATCATTCTTAAGGTGAGTTTTACAGAGTGGGGAAACCATCAGAGTCATGATGACATTCTAAGGTGGAGTTTTACGGTGGGGACCCGGTGGAGAAACCAATCAGTCGGGAGACAATGCTACAGGTGAGCTATAGTGGGTGACCGGTGGGAAAGAGACCAACTTCCAAAGTCAGCGGAGACATATCTTTACAGTGAGTTAGTGGGGACCGGGATTTATGTTTAGTCATTTTGGGAAGACTGTCAAGTCAAATGAAGACATTCTTAAGTGAGTATCAGTGGGAGAACCATCAGATAAGAGAGACTACTTCTTTTACAGGTGAGTTAGTGGGACCGTGGAGAAACCATCAAGTAGGGAGACAACAAATCTTACGTATGGTGAGTTAGTGGATAATGCCCATCACGTCAGAGGAGTACATTCTTACCATGGTGAGTGGTTAGTGGAGACCCGTGGTGAATAGAATACTTACCATCAAGTCAGGGAGAGCATATCTTACAGGTGAAGTTTGTGGATAAACCACAAGTCAGGGGAACAATTCTTACTACGTGAGTTAGTGGAGAAACTCCACAATCAAGTCAGGGGAATGAACCACTCTTACGAGGATGGAGATTTAGTATGTGAAAAATACCATCAAGTCAGGGAGACATTTCCTTTAACAGGGTGAGTAAGGTGTGGAGACACTGATGATGGGGAATAAACCTAATGGCAAGTCTAGTGAGATCATTACATACAAAGTGTGAGATATGCTGGGAACGGGGAGAAACCTGAGTCAAGGTCAGCTAAAAGACATTCTCTATCAGGTGAGTTTAACGTGGAGAAACATCAAATCAGGCACGAATTACTTACAAGGGTTGTCAGCTTTAGTGGTACGAGCCCGTGGAGAAACCAACAAGTCAGGGAGACATTTCTTACAGTGAGTATGGGGGAATCGGTGGAGAAAAGCCATCAAGTCAGGGAGAAACATTCTTACAGTGAGTTAGTGGAGACCATCAAAAGTTCAGGCAGACATTCTTAACAGGTGAGTTAGTGGGGAGGGTGGAGAAACCATCAAGTCAGGGAGACACTCTTACGGTGAAAGTTAGTGGGGAGCGGTGGAGAACAAAATCAGTCAGGAGACATTCTTACAGGTGAGTTTAGTGGGGACCGGTGGGAAAGAACCCAGTCAAGTCAGGGAGACATTCTTACAGGTGAGTTAATATACAGTTCTAGAAAGGCTTCTCAAATGAATGTGTTGAGGTACTTGTGTGTGTGGAGGGTAAGTCAGAAACGACCACATCCAAGTGCAGGCATCCTATCAGTATGAAGATTCATCTCCCTAGTGGCAATTGCTGGATGGGATGTAAACTATTTAGTTTATTTTGAAGTGTAGATCTATAAATAAGAAATAATGCAAACTAGGTTTGTTCAGACTATGGCCCCTTTGCAGCTATTGTATATACCACATTCACCGTAAATTGTTTCCAATTTTCAGAAAGGTGTAGAAATAGATATACTAATGAAGAATGACAAGGCGACTGTAAAGGTTACTGGTCAGAGCAAAGAGAGTGTCCAAGAGGCCGTCGCCATGGTGAGTGTTCTGCTGACGAGAATATCGGTGTGTCTGTTTTGTATTGTGATTGATGGAATATTATGTGTAATTGTGCCCCCCCTCCGCTCCCCTCACTCACCCCCAAATCCATGTCTGTATTCCCCTGATGTACAAATATCATGACAATTGTGTTAATTAACAAACACTCACACCCAGTATACAAGCAATACTTTCCTTTACACTTGATGAATCACTGCCAATTACATTAGAGAAATATTGTGTTTCTAAATGTTGGTTCATGTGGTCAATGTGAGAAAAAATAGAGGATATTCAATGTTTTGTAGTGAGATATGGAATTTATTTCACGAGTGAGACAGGATTGTTTATATTTCCACGAGTGCAAAGCACGAGTGAACAAGTGAAAATATTTACAATCCTGTCTCACAAGTGAAATAAATTCCATACTCAACTAAAAAACATGGAATTTGCTGTTTTCTACATTTTCTTTGGTTTTAGAACATGATGATCTCAAATCTCAAAGAACATGAAGCTATACAAAACATAACATCACAATCAGTAACATGGCATCACAATCAGTTATTTTCACTATAGTGAAACTATTTTTACTCAATGGATAAAAACAGCATGTAGTAAGTACTAGTATAGAATTAGTGACCAAGACTGAAAAGTAATAAAAATAAAAAATAATAATAGTAGACACTTGAATATGTTAAGTTATTTTTATTTTTTATCTTTAACTTGTGTCATTATCTAAGATCAAAGTATTTCAAATTTTTGTCCTGTTCATGACTTTGTTAATATAAGGATTTGGCTTGATAGAAGTTAGTTTATCAGAAGAAATTCATGTGATCAGAATATGGTATTGGAATACCTAGACATTAAGTATTTGATGTATGACCAACATATCATTGCAAGAAGTCCTTCAACTGACTGTCATTTATTTTAGATTCAAGAGAAGACTACAGTCAACAGGTAAGGCTAAACACCAAGGCTATGGACAAAAGGTTAGACTAAATACTGGCTACAGTCAAAAGGTAAGGCCAAATGCAGGCTAGGCTATAGTCTAATTGGTAAGGCTAAACACCAAGGCTACAGAACACACCCACAACCCAAATCAAAAGGTCAGGCTTAAACACAGCAGCTACAGTCAAAAGGTCAGAGGCAAACACAGCTAGGCTATTGTCTAAAAGGTGTCAGAAAACACCAAAGGTCTACTAGACAAAAGGTCAGCGCTAAACACAAGCTAGGCTACAGATCAAAAGGCAGGACCTAACACAGCTAGAGCTACGAGCAAAGGAGCTGTCTAAGCATAGGGGTCAGAACAGCTAGGCTACGTACAAAAGGTTAGAACTAAAGCACCGAGAGGCTACAGACAAAGGTCAAGCTACAACACTTGTAGCTACGGATCAGAAGGTCAGACTAAAACACCAAGAGGGCTACACGACAAAAGGTCAAGCAAACACAGCTTAGGCTACAGACAAAGGTAGACTAAACCTCAAGGCAACAGAAAAAGGTCAAGCTAAAGCACAGCTAGGTACATACAAAAGGTCAGACTAAACCACAAGGCTACAGACAAAAGGTCAGGCTAAACACAGGCTACAGACAAAGGGTAAGGCTAAACACAGGCTATAGACAAAAGGTCAGGCTAAACACAGGCTACGGTCAAAAGGTCAGGCTAAACATAACCAAGGCTACAGCCAAAAGGTAAGGCTAAACACAGGCTACAGTCAAAAGGTAAGGCTAT
>CAJDSM010073268.1:1832-14124 GCA_903981925.1 Ostrea lurida
TAAGGATACATGTAACTCGATCATTGTATTTATTTCATGATAATGCGGCGTATTTTTACATCATCAGGAATTCTGTAGATTTGATATCTTATAAACTTACATACGGCCTTTATAATTCCGGATTTGTAAATATTCTCTGAAGAGTTTAATCTTGGATATGAAAATGACTTAACAACAAAGTTTGCAGAAGTTGGAAGGGAAAATAAATTCCACAAGATTAATCCTGTCTATACACGAAGAATCAATCCAGTCAACACAAAAGATTCCGTTAAACCTTAAATAATTATAAATGTTGAAATGCTACCGAGAGTGACGCTATTTCATCCATAATCCACAAGTCTGAATAAGTGTATACAGACATACACTTGTCTGTATCCACAAGTGATACAGACATATATTTAGTGAATTATCACTTAAACATGTTGACACCAAGACACCAATGCAAAGCTACAGTTTTCCCTCCTAGTGAAACAAATGTACATGACGCAATATCACCCAAAGCAATGGGACCAGCATCAAATGGCAAATATATCCATTTCAAAATCATATCGCGGTTTCTGTTATGAATAAAGAAAAAAACCAAGTAATAATCTCCCTTGCAAGTAAATTGGCTATAAAGTGATATTGTCAATAGTGATCTACATCACAGAGAATAATGATTAAAGTGCCAAGTTCAGCGAATTCCGAGGAAAACTTCCGTGCAGTTCATTTATTCAATGTCGTTGCAGTGTTATGTCAAATATTGGACGTCTTGGGGACACTTAAACCAATCAATCCACCAAACCAAATACAAGGAATGGTATTTGTTTTATACTTTTATACATGTACGTGTAAAGGTTGTAATTCTCTCTCTTCTTTTCGTCTCTCCTGTCAAAAATGAAATTCTATTCCGCTCACATTCATGCCCAATGATTTTTTGTTAAAATTACAGTATATGTCTTAATTGCTTTTTTTAATGTTATAGCTATGCTATTAAAGCGGTGTTTTTAGCATTGATATGAACATCGCGTTTACATGGTTTAAATGCTAATGAAAATCTAAAAACGAGCATACAGTATTGTACATGCCCCTACTCTGAGATAGCACTAAATGTATCTTGTGTGAGCAACATGAGACTCTATTTTAGACGTGATAAAGGAACACGTTGGAGAACAAATTGTTTTAATAGGTCAGACATCAAATTACTACCATCTAAATGGGATGGTTTGTCGCCCTTAGCTCGAAGTAAAACTGAAGTAGACGCCGAATTCATCCTCTTCCGATGTAAAATAAACAAGTCGAAATAGCAGTTTTCGTGCAGGAAAAATTTTTATGTAATTATAATGTAGAAAGATTGCTAATAGGGAGCTTTTCAATAGGATTGGCTTTAGATTCGTGAGTTGGAGGTAATTTTTAGGGAACATAAGGGAAGTAATTATTTTAAATTGAACCTGTTATTAAGTGGCACGACAGCGCATTCATTAGTTATCTGGTTTATGATGTTACATGTTGTACTTTCCAAACCCACACACAGTAAAACTATTGAGCTAAAATTTAACGAACACATGGAATTGCATTCCCTCGCCGTTGTTCCTTTCCGCCAACCGAGACATGATGGTTCTTTAGCTGATAGAATTATCCAATATTAAAGCGATGATCCTAAAGAGAAACTGATCAAAGTCATCATTATGAGGAATCCACAGTCTCACATACAATCACAGCTACTTCCCAAATATCGCAAGGTCAGGAGCACTAGTTTTGTTCATCATTGAATATAGTCTAGAGAGCTTGAAGAAGCGAGGAGGGGAAAAAGAATTCGTAAATGAGAAGTTTCAGAAACTACTGGACTTTTCCGGCATCCGTTTGGTCCCGTAAGTTAAGTTTTCGTGTGTTTATAAGTATAAGTTTTTTGCCAGAATCGTATAAAATATCTGAGTCAAACTTGCTTTCTGATCAGAAGGCATGTTTACTTAGTTAGGTAGTTTCTGTTCTTTGGTATATTGCAAGGTATAGTATTCTCTTAAGTTGCAGAGCGGAAAGGTTGAGATAAGTTGAAGAGTCGGACAACAAATAACATGTCATCGGCCGGTCGAAAGAATGGATTAGAATGTGGTCGAAATAACAGAACCAAATGATTCGTTTGATGCACTGGAGCCATTAATTTCTTATGTTCCGTGTCCTAGTCAATTAACGTACGAAATTTTATCTTGAATTATAGAGGAAGCTGTGATGAATGTACGTATAGCGAGAGATTCGACATTTATTATATCTAGTATCTGAGTAAATATGTGAGAAGGTATGACGGGTGAAATTTCAGCCCTCTCGAGCATCTACATGTCCTCGATGATTTTGGATCTCAAGTTTAAAAAGTGTTGTTTTCTCGGAAAGGGGATTAGTAACATTTTTCATGCCAATAGAAGTTAAGAATGGGATGTCTATGTTTTATTTGTATTACTATTTCGGCATTATTGGTAAGAGCACATGTACGATTGTTACCGATCTTACAATAACCAGAGTCTGGATCATAAACTATAAACAAGGCATCTTGGTCACGCATTACAAAGACTGCTGTGATAGATTATAGTATATGTTGCCTGCGCCTCAGACGGTGTCATTAAAGAACATGATGGAAGAGTGACTTTATTATTTGATGGTGTGATTTTATTCTGATCTTTGACGCTCCTCTTATATCTTCAAACAGTAACAAATGCTCAGAAGGGATTAGGATGCAGTAATTTTGATGATGATTTCCCGACCTCTAACAAAAATAATGAAAGTAACATGAATTGATAGTGTAAATAAATTGAATTTGAATGTGGACGAAGACTGAATGTGCGCGCGTTAGATATGTGCACAATATAGTTACATAAACTATTTTAATAACTAATATGTGCACCTTCAAGTTGTAAGTAACTCGTGAAAAGAATTGTGCAAACTTAGCATTCTTAAATCAGACTGTTCGATATTATAAATGGGATGGGGAACGGTTTGTTTTCCCCCGAGTGCTTGGCGTTGAGATGTGAGATAGTATTACCTAGTTTTTTGAGATTTGGGTATTATGATTCCACTACAATTGATTACCTGCAGTTGTTTTCAGAGTCTTCGCGGTATTTCATTATGGCAAAAGCGGTATATGTTTCTCTCCTTATAGTGATGATGTACGTTGGCAATTGAATATGTCTGCATTATCTTACCCTCAAAACGAAATACAAACATTGTACTATATACAGCTGGTAACTTTTTATTAAAAATCATGTACATGTCAGAGGTTAGTGGCCCTCTGGAAATATTCAGAACAGTGGCCCAGAGGGTAATTTCCAGACCTTTTAACACGTTCCGTTACGACATAGAGCTTTATATCATCAGTGGTTTTTTTGCGCGCTGCCATATAGTGAAAAACTCTACTGTATTATAAAATATCATAAGCTAAATTAACATGTGGTTGATAGTTTTGGGCTTATAACCTCTTTTTTTTTTAAAAAACGTTAAAACCAAATATGTTTTCTAGACAAATGTTTTGAAATTATAAACTTAAAGACAGAAAAAGAACCATAAAAAAAAGAAAAACGCAAAACCGGAAAAGTTATTTGATTATTTCTAATTTTTAATAGTTTTATCAAAGTAAGGACTTTACCAAGCGCAGTATTTTTTTCTCCGTTCATTTTCAAAGGTTTTTTGTCTGTTGTTGTTGTTTTTTTTGGTTTTTGTATTTTTTTTTTTTTTTACGAAAAATATTGTAAAATGAGAGTTGACAAAGGATGTTATTAGGAGGGACACTGGCCGTGACAAGTTTAAATGGTCATTGCGGTCGACCAGTTCACTCTGGGAGTTGTAAGGCGCTAGACAAGGACACGTTAAGGCTCCTAGATGGAGGAGATGTGTTGTTTTTCGAAGATTCAACGTCTAGGTTTCGTAGTTATTATTAGGAGAAGGTTGATGGGTGGGAGATGACTGAAATCGTAAGGATCAGGGATGTTAGCAATCTGTACATTTAAAGATACACCATGATGAAAGGAAGATACTATTTAAGTTTTTATTTTTTATTTTCAAGGTCGTGATATTATTTTGTAGGAAAACGTAGGCAGGAATCGTACTGAAGCGCGTAAGCTGTCTTAACAATTGGGGTGCATTTGATAATGCAATTCACATGTGTAGTCTACTCTTGATGGCATTAAGCCCTTTCCACTGTATACTGTCAAAATTTTGGACCCCTTGACCTTGACCTCGATTTTTCAAAAAAGTTTGCATTTGGGCATTGAACATTTTGTGAATGGTAAGTGATAACTTTGCTAATTTCACATGCGTTGTCCATTTTTGACAAGCCCTTCCATGGCATAAGTGGAATCCAGGGGACTTCACTGTTTCACAATATTATTTATTTGCTGGTTGGTAAGCTCAGGAGAACAAGGTATATATACGAGATAGGAGACTAATATTTTTTCTTATTTCAAAAGGATGGGACATAAGTTTTATTTTTAAAGATCTTTTTAAATATTTTTGTGACTTCACTTACATTGATGGGAAAAGACCTACTAATAAGAATATTAACTTTGCTTAATACTCAAGAGATTGGTGTTATATTTTTGTTTTAGATCAAATGATGGTAGTGATCAATGTATAATTTATAAAGCTCAAAGTTTGCGCGCATCTGTTCGAAGGTTTATCTGTACTCTATATTTGCAACAATATTTGATCTTTCAAAGATATACTGCAGTTGTTCGTTTATGTATATATTATTCCATAGATCATATGTCCTTATTCAAATATAGTACAGAAAAATATAGTATATTCTTATAGATAGAATATTATATATATAGGAAAGATTTAAAATCTGATGAGATGCAGTTTGACAAACTAATTAAAAAGACTTGAATTCTGAGTTACCTCTTTGGAAACAAATGCATATAAACCTGGTAATATACCATATCTGCAAAATATAAGTCAGTAGTGTGGATTTATATTCTTTCAACATATCAATTAATTCTGAGGGAATTGAATATATGTTTTGTGTTTCTGTAACGCTAATTATGTATAATGGAAGTCTCAATTTCGGAGATAGAAAATTGGTTTGTAATGTACATTGCGTATGCATTAAAAAAGGTAGTATGTTCATCTACTCTCTACGTGGCTCTCAATAAAGCCTTTATTTTCCCAGAAAGCTAGATAGCATGCTGATCAGGAAGAGGAGTTGGACTGTGTACTTTAGGGTGGGACTTAATGAATTTTATTGACCGCAAAATTTTTCAATATAGATTATATTATGTTATTGAATAATTCTTCACTCGAAACCATTTAACAAGAGCACAAAATAATATCCTGGACAGCGGTTATTTGTATAAAGCAGAAGTGCATGCCTTAATGAAATTGAATTTGAGAAGCGAGTTTCATTGAAACGACAAAAATGATATATTCAGTTATAGATTAGGGATTTTAAAATGTCTTGGGTTCAAGTTTGGAAAAAGCAATATTATAACTTCCTAACACAATTGGGAGTGGAATATACCTCCATTTTCTTTGACTTTGGTTGAGTCTTAAGCCAATGAAATAGGGTAGGATGTATTCATATTAAACGAGAAGTAGGATGTCAAGAACTTATCGGTCAACATAGTGAATCCTTATGTTCACCTGGCAATAATTGTCAGATTCATGTAATATCACGCTAATTCTGATAATGCATTGAGGGATGAGGTATGTGGGACACTATGGCTTGAAGTTTTATCCCTTACCGAAAATGAAAAGGAATACAATTTTTATCGTAAGGTTTTTGGGGAAACTAACGATTCATACTATGAAAATGACAGTACGTTTAGTAATGAATATAAGAATTATATTGGATTTACTTTTTGGATTATTCCGTGTTACTGATAGGTCATTAAAATTGATTACTTATGAAAAATGATCTACTACATTTGACTCTTGAAAGAGAATATCATTTGTTATGGCAACTATACGTCACAATGACCGGACATGAAATTGTGTAATTATCAAATTTACAGACGAATTCTGTCTTACCGAATGCCCTTACTGTTTGCTAATGTTTCTTTACCCAACATTCCAATTCCACCACATATCTCGTAAACTATAGAGTTATTTCCGCAACAATTTTTAGGAAAGGGATGATTTTATTTCTTCCTACAATTTTTAAAATCTTCTTGATTGTAATGATGGCCAAAATACGATTTTGCCATGAAATCATGCGACCTATTAGATGGTTCTTATTCGTTAGCAAAATAATATACTAGAACAACTAAAGGGGTAAAAAAGAGAATGTAAGTCTAGAGAAGGTTTCTCTCTTCACGAGCGGCTCCGAGACTATCACTAAACTTGCGTTCTACACAATGCGTATATAAATCATAGTTAAGTATCGTCCCGGTATGAACTCCCGCGACAAATTTTTTCGTTATTGTATACGACTATAGGCGATGAACTTTAGTAATGTCATATAATGAGATAATCACAAACGTTTTCCTTGTGGCAAATCTGGACAGAAAAAGTAATCATTGGCGCTGAAGGCAGAATAATTCATACATAGAAAATGCACTTTTCGGTGTCTTTGAAAATGGAATTTTCAGAACAATGTATACTATTCGGTTATGAGCAATTCAGATTGTCAATATACTATCATGTCGTTGTTTTTATCAGTACCACTGATGGCAATTTCCGAAGGGGACTTTAAGTTGGCATGTCTGTCTTGTCGTCGGCAAATCGCTTTTATCGTTATTTCTTTATATGGTAGAGTTACTTTACATGAAAGATCATATAGATCAAGTTGCGAAATTTGGTTTATTGGATACACAGAAATCCCTGGAACTGTAGAAATTAATCGCAAATAGTCGGCAACTGTTCTATTTCAAATGTGTGCGCTGTGATACAAGTGTTATTTGATGACTACATGAAAGGTGAAGATATAATAGCGAACAGTGCTCAATCATAGGTCACAGGATCAAAGTTCGAAATGTGTTCCGCTCGTTTGATTTAATAGAATGAGTTACTGACTTAGACGTAGACTTTATTGCCGGTCAGGGAATCTATGTGCTGCATGCATAAAAATCATAATGACCTTATCTTTAAGACGTGGTAATTCATTTCCTTTAAATTTAGTGACAAACTTAAACAGATATATAGTGAAATGTATCATGATCTAAAAGCATTTAATAAATTGTGATTATTAGTTATAGTGTTATGATTGACATATCATCTGTTGAAGTAGTTGTTATGAAGCTGATAGCTGGTGACGGTTAAGTGTATGATTGTCACTGTGTGACTGTAGTGTTTGTATTGATAATCTTGTGTTGTATGCAGGTTTTGGTGATTGGCTGGATTATACTGTGGACAGTTTTTCGAGAGTTTGTTTAGTTGCGTGATTACTGTGGACGGCTTAGTGTAAATGATATACTGTGACGCTGCTTTTGTGTACTCGTGATCAGCTGTGGGAGTGTGTATGGTTGGCATCGTGATCTGTGTATTCTTACGTTTTATGTAGTGCTTCACTTGCACGGTTTATGTTGATGATCGAGTGATTAACTGTGCGGGTAGTGGTTATTATTCGATAACTGTGACGTGTGTTAGTGGTCATGTGTGTTACTGCGGTTCATTTACTGTAGTGTATGGTGATAACTTGTGTCGGTATTTAGTTGATTTATTGAGATAACTGCCTGAGTTCCTTCGTTTCAGTGATTCATTATGTGACAGATCAGTGTTTGATTGTGATTAATCGTTGCGACAGTGTTGGTAACGGTGATACCTGTGTGCAACTGCGTATCTTGAGTGTCGTTGTGAGTAACTGTGACGTAGCTTTGTGATGATTGAATTAGTCTGCTGACGTAGGATGTTGTGAATGAAACTGCTGAGCGGTAGTGTGATCTGATCTAACTGTGGACGGGCTAGTGTGATGATGATAACTGTGACGTAGTGTGTGATATCTTTTTGTAGGCGTAGTGTATTAGGTGATACATCATGTTTGACCTGTTGTAGTGTGTGGATGATACTGAACAGTAGTGTATGTGATAACTGCTGGACGGTTAGTGTATTGGTGATAGTACTGTTGACGGTATTGTGTATGTGATACTGCGACAGGTAGTTAACTGTATTATTGAAACCTTGTGACATGTGTGTGTATTAATGTAGTAATTCGTGTTGTGTTTCACGGTGGGAGTGTTTGTGTAATACTGGACACATTTTTGTATTTTGCCTAGCACTGATTATGCTATCTGTGCCGTAGCTGCTTGCCTTTATGGTGTATTTGACTATCTTGGTGACGGTTATGTGCGACTTGTGATTTAACTGTGACGCGTATCGTATGTGGTATTACTGTGACCGTAGTGTAGTGCTGGATTAATCTGTACGGTCTAGTGTATGGGCTGATAACTGTGTGTTCACGGTTTAGTGTTATGTGAACTTTGCTGATCACATCGTTTAGTCAGTTGGATGATGTACTTGTGACGGGGTTGGTCTAAGTGTATGGTGATTATTTACTTATACGGTAGTGTTGTGATTTGTATAACTGTGATCGGAGTTGTATTGTGTACGCTGATGCGCGTAGTTGCATTTATGGTTGATAACTGTTACTGTTGTTGGTGTTTATCGGGCTGTATTAGTATATCTGTTGACTGAGTGTATTTGTTGATGGTTGATACTGTGACGGAGTTTGTGTGAATGATTATCGTGGAACAGTAGTTGTATGATCGTGATAACTTGTGAACGGTAGCCGTGGTTCGTATTTGATCAACTGTGTGACGTTTTGCTCGTGTATGGTGATACTGGGAAAGTGAGGGTGTGAAATTGATGATGAACTGTGACAGTGGCATTATATATATAATCCATTATCGTGTAGTTTGTGTGATTGATATACTGGACATTGTAGTTGTTCTTGTATTGATAATGTGACAGTTTGTATGGGTGATATTTGTGACGGTAGGTTTATGTGATGAAACTTGTGACCGTGGTAGTGTACGTGATTTACATTGTACGCGTAGTTGTATCGGGGTTGATCACTGCTGACGGTAGTGTATTATGGTCGATACTGGGTACGCGGTCACGTGTGTTTGTATGGTTTTTTATACTGTGACAGCTCATGTTGTTTATGGTGATTAAGTCTTGTACACCCGTTAGTGTCTGTATGATTATCGTGGTTGACAGTTATCGTGCTATTGGATTAACTGTGTACGTGTTAGTGTGTGATGATAGCGCTGTGACCGTTGTTGTGCTATGGTTCGATCTCGTATTCCCTTTTTTGACTGTGTATGTATTGGCGCTCTGATCTCGTTAACCTGCTGACGGCAGCTTTAGTGCTTGTATGATGATAACTGTTTGAGGTAGTTTTATCGGGCTTTGTAACTGTTGCGGTATGTTGTTTTGATGATCACTTGTGACAGGTTAGTTGTATGGTGTATACTGTGTCCGGTATGTATTGGTGATATATCTGTGACCGGGTAGTGTATATTGGTTTTTTTTATCGATGTGAACATTCTACAGTGTCATGTATATACTGACCGGTAGTGTTATGAGTGATAATTGTGACGAGTTGTGTGCGGTGGTTGATGATAACCTGTAGTTGATTTTTGTTATGGTGGATAAGTGACATGTAGTTGTAATGATGCATTTTTAACTGGTACGGTAAGTGTACGCAATAGTTAAATGGTGATAAAACCGTGTTGTGACTGATGTGAAATTAAGTGTGATGGCTGATAAGCGTAGTAGACAATGGATATCATTATAATAAAAAGAAAATGATTGTAAATCAAAAGAAAGACGGTAGGTATGTGATTTTCAACCTTGTTTGACGGTTAGTAAAATTTGATGACAAATGTGACGGTATGTGTATGATGATTTACATCCGTGAGCAGACGCATTTAGTGAATGATTATAAATTGAGACAAGAAATACAGTGTATGAAGATTGTAAATTAAAAACTAGAAATACGGTACGTCGTAAAATGAATAAAGAGATGAAGTATGCATAGATTGGGATAACTGTCTAAGACGAAGAATACAAAAAAAAAAAATTTTGAGTATGATATTATACTTGGCTATCGGACGGTATTTGATGGTAATATTGTCTGACGCGTAGTGTATTGTGATAACTTGTGACGATTAGTTGTAGGTGATAACTGTACGGTAGTGTATGGGATCCTGTGACGATATGTATGTTGCAGAATCTGATTTAACGTAGTGTGTGATTTTGATATACTATGACTGGTAGTGTATGGATATCAATTGGAAGTTAGGTGTTAGAACTGATACTGTGACGCGTAGCTGTATTATGATAATGGTACGGTAAGTGTATGATGAAGAACTGTGTATCGGAGTTATGGTGTACTGTGACGCGTTAGTGTTATGATGATAACTGTGAAACGGTTAGTTTTTGTATGGTGAATTACTGTGACGTGTTTATTATGTGTGGTGTATGATAAGTGACGGTATGGTTGTTATGGTGTGATAAATCTGTGACGGTTATTAGTGTATGATCAGTATATGCTGACGGTAGTGTATGGTGCACTACTGGTGACGGGTAGTGTGGTGATTATAACTGTGACGGTAGTGGTTATGGTTGATAATGTGAGGTAGTAAGGTGGTGTGTGATTACTGTTGACGTAGTGTTGGTTGAATATTACTGTTTGACAGTAGGTGTGGTGATAACTGTGATCGTAGCTAATGGGATTTATTGTGAAGTAGTGTATGTGATACTGATGAGGTAGTTTGATTTGATACGTGACGTTTAGTGTTATGGTGAATGATTGTGATCGGTTAGTGTATTGGTGATATTACTTGGACGGTACTAGTGTATTGGTGGAGAACTCGATCTGTGTAGTGTATTGGTCGATAACTGTGACGGTATGTATGGTTTCGATTAACTGTGTAACGTAGCTATAATGAGTTTGATAATGTGATCGTTAAGTTTGTGTTGCATGATACTGTGAGTACGCGCTAGTGGTTTATGTGTTGATCATTCTGGGGATCGGTACTAGTGCTTATAGGTGAAACTGTGACGTTGTATGTATGTGAAATACTGTGACGGTAGTATTGATTGATTAACTTGGTGCCGTTGTTTAGTGTATGGGTGAGACTTGACGGTAGTGTTGGCTGACTAACGGGACGGTACTGATGTTGGTATATGTTGACGGTAGTAGGTTGATACCATGTGACGGTACTAATATGAATGTATACTGTTGACGGTTAAGTGGTAGTGAGATATCTGTGGACGAGTGGTGTTGATGATACTTGTCGACGACGCGGTAGTATTTGATGATAACTGTGACGGTTCAGTGTGTATGGTGATAACTGTGACAGGTTATGGTATGCGTGATCAACTGTGGGTACTCAGTGTACTGTATGACTGTACTGTCGACAGTTAGGTATATGATTAACTGTGAGGTAGTTGGTTATGTGATAACTGTGACGGTAGGCGTATGGTCAGATATACCGTGACGGGGTAGTGTATGGTGATTTGGGACAGTAGCTGTAAATTGGTGATTAACTGTGAAGGTTAGTTGTATGCATATAAATTTTGTGACGGTATTTGCTATGCGTGATAACTGGGTGACAGTAGTCGTTTTTAGGTGATTAACGGGACGTACTTCAGTGTTGATTGAATATACGACGGTAGTGTATGAATGATAACATGTTTGACGTTTGGTAGGTGATGATGATATCTGTGCACGGTAGTTTCTGTAAGAGTGATAACTGGACAGTTTAGTGGTATGGTGGATATACTGTTACGGTACTTAGTGTATGCATGATTAACTGTGACGTTGTGTACGTATGATGAATATACTGGTGACATAGTGGTGATGATAAGCTGTGACCGTATGTATGTGATACTGTGCGTGTACTAGTGTATGATAGATACTGTGGACGTGTAAGTTATGATTCGATATCTGTGACTGGATAAGTCGTGGTTGATGATTTAACTAGGTCGACGATTAGTAGTTTGTATGACTGATAATGTGACGGTAGTTGTGATCAACTGTGATCTGGTATGTGTATTTGAATGATAATCTGTTGACCGGTTATGTAATGATGCATTAACTGTGACGGTGTGTTATGAATAACTGTGACGGGTAGTATTTGATGATAACTGTGACATGTAGTTATGATGATAACTGTTGACAGTTAGTGTAATGGTGAATAAACTGTGCGGTAGTAGTTGTATGTATACTGTGACGTAGTGTTAGATGAAACTGGTGACGGATGTCGTGAGATAACTGTACCGTAGTGAGATGATACGTACGTATGTATGATGATCGACTGTAGGCTAGGTGTGATGATTTAAAGAATCTGGGACATGTAGTGTATGATGATAACTGTAAACGGTA
>CAJDSM010073279.1:0-11628 GCA_903981925.1 Ostrea lurida
TTGTACATTACACGAGTGCACATGTGTACTAGTAAAAAATACTTACAGGCACATGACGTCGAATTTCTCCTTTCAGTCGTGTAAAATAAAAACTTCCTCTCAGAGTACACTTACACCGAGTTTGACGCCTTTTAGAAGGTAGAGAGACATAAATTAATTCCTATTATCCAAAACAAGTTCAACTAATCTAATTGGTATCAATGTAAATAGATGACACTGACCATTCAGTGCTGTTTTAGATACACAGTGGAGTTTTATGCACCTGGGAATAACATTTACACCACGTGCGATTATAAATGTATCTGATATATTATGAAGATTGAACTGCGAGTTTGTCAGCTCATAGTAATTATCTATAGCTACCAAATCATTTAAAACTCTTCTATATATAGGTATTGATGTACTGGTGTGCAAGGAATAAACGTAGAGTCCGCTTTTTCTTGAAAGATTAAATAGGCGAGATCCTAGAATTTTATTAGCTGGTCAGAGTGTTGACACTTTGACTTTCAATCCTAATGTTGCACACCACGGTCAGATTTGAGATGTGTGTTAAGCATACATTCGGACTAAATATAAATGCGACCCGCAGCATAAGGCTTAATACTTATACAAGTATAACGTTCTTTTACGCTGAATACGCTTCAGTGAAAGATTGAAGCTAACCACGGTGTTCCAGGGATAATTCCGTTCAGATGACTACGCCAATCGTGTCACTGTGTACTCCTAAATCACGAGATACTCTATTGAACTTTCGCCGTTTTGCTTCATTACATTGATTACTATATGCAGACCCATCGATTACCGTCTCACTGGTATAGTAAATGAACCTTCATGATACTTGTCGTACACAGATTACTTACTTTTACCTGTCGAGACACACTCGGGCTCACACCGGCGACAAACCGTACGTCTGCGACCATTGCGGGTGCTCGTGTACGCAGTCCTCGTCACTGCACCGACACATCTCCATCACACACGGGCGAACACGTAAAACCGCATGAGTGTAACCTGCATAACAAAAAGTACGTCCAAGCCTACGGGTTACTGATTCACGAACGAACTCACACCAACGTCAATTTCCAACCTGCACAGAAAAATGCAAGGTGCAAAACTGAAGGAAAATTTATAAATTGGTTGACTGGTCATTTTAATTGATGTACCTTGTATACTCGAATATAGGCCGACCCGCGTATAAGTCGGGAACCCTTCTTGCTGATAAATTTTGAAGAATTTAACATTGACTCGCATATAGGTCGGATTGGATTTTTGTCAAATTGTCTGCGATCTTAAAATCCATTTTCCAGCAAGAGTTACGTTTCTTTGATACTGCTTATTGTAATGTTACCGGCAATTTTGAACTTTTTATAAGGTTTCTAAATTGATCACTGTTTGCTTCTTTCACAATATGATTTAATGCATCATGCTTTTTTATTTGTTACTGACTATACTGTCATTGACGCATTCAAAATTCTGTTAAATGTCTCTAGTTGTATGACAAGAACAATATTGTTATATTATCGGATATAAGTCGGACATATACTTAAGGATTGCTTTTTTACTCCCCAAAACCGACTTATATTTGAGTATATACGGTATAGAGTATTTTGGCTTTATTAATTTAGTTTTAGCTGTGAACTGATCAGATGATTGGAAGAATTCAAAGTAGATGCACATAGATGAAAAATTGACAGTAAATATGCATTGCTTTAATATGTGAAATGGACTGATGTATTATTACAGAGGGGCTGATGTAAAAAGATTAGCTGCAATTCTCAATTTTTTTCATCTGGATTATTTTTGGGGGTGGGGGAGAAACCGTCCTTCTTTTCTGTATTGTGCTTTCGATCACACCTGCTTTATTATCACTGATACAATTTTAAAACCTGTATACAAAGTGTACATCAATTATCAATAGTGTACAACAAGGCTTAAAGATCTGCTAAATCAAGGGGGAAATCATGTTTTCTGTTCTCGTGTAACTACAGTTTTTGAGAATTGATTACACATTTGTATGAATTTTATTGTGTGAATCATCAATTATGATTATTTTTTTTTATTTCTTGTACTCTTTAACGTATCTACTTCTCTGTATCCTTTTAAATATTTGAGTTCCATAAACATACTGAATATATTTTCTTTTTTCCTAGTTTTATTTATTATGATGCTATATTTGAAAAAAAAAATATAGATCACACTACAATGTGCAATATTCACACAATGAGGAAAATAAAAAGCGCGAGAATGGGAGTAGTGATCAAGTCTTTAAAGGAATACAAAACCAAGAGGAGGACAATCACACACTAGGGGAAAACCACGTGACCTGCTGATTTTTTTAGGAATGTGTTTCGGCTGTCAGACTTTTCATTGTATTGAGAAATCAAATTTAATGGGATTATATTTTGCCGAAAGAAAAAAAAAACAAATAAGTTAACCATCGTAGTTAATCAGGGATAAATGGTATAACTTTTATATGGAATACAAACACGGAACTATGGATATATTATATGTGGGACCAGAAAATGTTTATCTTTTTGTACTCTTTTCATTGAAATCATAACTAAAGAGTCCATAAACTCCCTGTTTCTTGTGTTCA
Source organism: Ostrea lurida (assembly GCA_903981925.1). Classification (NCBI taxonomy): domain Eukaryota; kingdom Metazoa; phylum Mollusca; class Bivalvia; order Ostreida; family Ostreidae; genus Ostrea; species Ostrea lurida. The sequence goes on from CAJDSM010073279.1 coordinate 2,594, forward strand.
TTGCCATTTTTTATATCAAACGGAAATGAGTACATACGATTAACCACTGGTTAAAGGCCTTAACTTACCTCTGTACATTGGTTATCTTTGGTCAGTATTTAACCAATGATGAATCAATTTAACCAATGCATGGTTAGCTCATTTTAACCAGTCGCTAAAGTTAACCAGTAGAATAGAAAAGATTAACTGTAAGGTTTTAAGAAACCCAGTCACGGTGCCTTGGAGAAACAAGGACCCCCTGTCGATCGGTCATACCCGCCGTGAGCTTTACTTCTCCATCAGGTAAACGAGATAATCTGAAGTTAAAACCAGCGTGTATGTTGTAGCCTGTGTTGTTGTGTCATGACAACACTACTTCTTGGGTTCTTACATTTAATGACACCTTATGGATATGAAATTAAATCCTGTAACATAGAAATTAAGACAATGAATCAAATGAAGTATATGAAATAATGATATAGCATATATAGTAATATTAACCGTTTATAAGAAGGATAATTCGTTAAGCATTTAAATATGCTATGATGTACATGATATTCCACTTGATATTGAAACTGTAAAACATCGCTCCTCATTATGAATATTAATCACTATGGTATGTACAAAGGCATAAATGATAAAATGATAAATATCAATATCCTAATAAAGTTGTTGCATTACTTCTTTGTGCCATTATCGTAAAAACATAATGCCGTGATTTAATCACTTGTTTGTAGAACATGATTCCTCTCTGATTAAAGTCAATAGAGCTTTAAGTTCTTTAGAAACCAAACTACAAACAGTTTTCCAAAATATAGTACTGTACTGATTAAATATCAGATGTGCATGATACATGCTCCAAACCAATACACAGACTTTAATGCAAAATAAAAGTATTATAATTAGCTCATTTATCAATAGGAATTATTCTTTTATTTAACTCTATACCTTCCGTCTCTTTCATGCCAATGTTATTATAAATTCATTGGGGAATCAAACCAATAGCTGGCGCATGTTTGATTGTGCAGTCAAATAAAGATTCCAATACAGAGAAGGAACCTTACTAATCCAAGAAATTTGCATTTCGGGGGCGAAAGTTTGTTGTACGAACCCTAACCCTGAGTGGATCAGTAGTCCTAGCCCATATGCTAAACCTATTGCAGTAACAAGAACAGTAACGATAAGTCAGCTTGTATAATATCCCAGCAGATCATATTCATTTACTAATAATGAATTTTAATTGCTAGAATGAATTAAATTATTTATTTCTTTGAGTATACCGTCATTTTATACGAGGATATGCAGCAGAATTACCATAATTCCGGTATGCGGCCAAATCAAGTACATACAGACATTCAACCAATGACCGTTTTTCAAAACATACCAGATAATTCCAATGAATAACCGAATTAATGATTGATACGAATCGATAATTACAAAATGCCAGTCGGCTGGTTCACTAAGTGCGTTAATATGATACAGGTACACTGCTCCTTGGGGTTACACACAATTTAAGGTGGACCTTATTGTCATTCATTCTTCGTTAATTGATTTAAGTATAATGGTGGAATGTCTACAAAAAGGTATAGAGGTATGCATTGACATACAATCGCCGGGTTCTGAATGTGTATACTCAGACAATTTTGAAAGTGATGACAAAATGAACACAGATTAATCTACATGTATATATAAATTCCATATAGAGACATAATGTGAAATTAATACATCAATGTCGCTATTTTATTTATGATCACATAAGACATTAAGTAATTCATGGGAAAGAATACACCTGTATGTAAAGGCAAAGATAACGAACAGTGATCAATCTCGTAAGTCCTAAATATAATACAAAAACAAGAGTTGGGCAATCACGGACCCCTGGACACACCAAAGGTGGGATCAGGTGCATAGGAGGAGTAAGCATCCCCTGTTGACCGGTCACACCCGCCGTGAACCCATAGTTTTGATCAGGTAAACAGAACAATCAAATCAGTGTGTATATGTATTCCTGTTATTCTTCCTTAAATCCTTGGGTAAAAATCCATACATATAAGTACTTGTTTAAATGATTCAACGAAACTTCTGAAATACACCGACATAGTGCTTGCTGAGTTGAGATGTTTAGAATTTGACTGTATATTTCTGATAATTAATCCCTGTCTTCTACTTTAAGGGTTGAGATAGTGTATCTTAGATACATGTCATTTCCCACTGCCTTCTCCGTCTCCCTTAAACACTTCACATTCTGTATGTCATATATGGATCAAATAGTGGGTATGGTTTTGATATATTTGTCTAACCGTCAGTTACAGTCGATTCACCAATAGGGGCTAAGTACATGTACGTTTTGATCCGAAGCTCTCCATAACCATAATTAAAGATAGGGATCAAACTCAGACCAAGAAAAAAACCCGACAACAATAAAAAAAAACCCAAAATCTACACACCTGCTTCAAACGCCCCCCCAAAAAAAATCCTAAAAGCGTTTCAGAATGTGTAATCTACGTATTGCAGTGCAAAAAGTAATGTTCTGTCTTCATGCAAGCCGAATTTCAAGTCACGGCGTCGTACAATAGCAGATATATACGTCATCATTTCACGGATTTCGCCTGTTCATTTACACCGTACTCAGACAATTAAAGGTCCTGAAATTTACCATTTATGGGCACCTTCTCTCAAAGATTCTTCATACACAATTTGAAAAGAATGGGATTGGTAGTTATCAAGGAAAAGTTAAAATTGTTCAATTGTTAACGGATGATGGACTACACACGACGACGGACGAAGACTAATTGCATTAGGTCACCTGAGTTTACTCATTTGACTTGAAAAGGTCGTTTCCCATTATATATAACTGGATACGGATTTTTTTCTTTCCCCTACATCAAAAAGCGTTCTGTGGATACATTAAACTCGAAAGATTTTTAATGCGATTCTATTTTTATACATTTTCCGCTCTTTTCTCTGTGATTCACTTTTGAAACTCCAATCACTGGTCACGGTGGATCAGTGGTAGAGCTCTCGACTCATGATCGGGAGGTCGTGCATCAAACCTAAGACGTGAAAATAGGTAGTGATTGCTACTTCGCCAAGAGCTCAGCATTTAGAAGTGAGAACCACGAGTCTTTCGGATATGACCTTAAAATTGGAGGTCCCGTGTCGCAGTATGTGCGACACGCTAAAGAATCCTCACTGCTAAAAGCCATGAGTGCTAAGCATAGGTCTAAATTTGCAGCCCTTCACCGGTAATGGTGTAGTCTCAATATGAGTGAAATTTTCTCGACGGGACGAAATACAACAAATAATCAGTTGACACTCCAATGAATTCATTTATTTATACCCAAATTTCTCGAGATTTACGTGCTAGAAAATAAAAGGCTAATGGGTGAAATATGGAAATCAACAAGGAATACTACTTGCATTCACTTTCTATCACGTGGTATCGCTACATTTCGGTTTCAAAATTGCATTACGAACATATGTTTAAGCAAACATTGTCTAGCTAGACTTAAAGTGTAACAATGCATCAATACAAAGAACATAGAGAGCATTAATTTAAAACCATTTTTGATTTGTACAATTTTATCTATGTTCTTTATCTTGTGGGTAATTAAAAAAACATGGTACGGCACACGTGGTGTAATATCGTAAAACATAACTCACAATGCTGAAAATATAATGTAGATGTTAGTCTACTATTAGAGTCAATATCAAGTAAAATATCCAAGTATCTACTCCTGAGTACTTGTGAGGGCAATCAGAGTGGTTTGTAAGACAATATGTATCTTGTTTCCCAACGACATGAAAAGTGTATTTTCGGGTGCCGTTTTTGCTCAAAAAGCACTTATCTATCATCTTAAAAAAGCTTAGATTTTATTTCATCATGAGGAATAGTTGTATAAGGTTTGGAGAAACCATACATTTTTATGCAGTCACCTTTAGAAAAGTTTTCCAAAAAAGAGTTTTTGAGAATCCACATCAGACGGGGTTACCCGTCGTCAAATCCAGTAGGAAAATGACAGTCTAACAAAGGGTATGAAACAAATCAGTCAACATATGATTTAGTGATAATTTGTAATATGATGTTTTGAACATTAATCCTATAGCAATAAACAACGACATGTAAGACCAACAAATCAACTCCAGTTGCAAAAACTTCAATTGTGAAAATACTATTGTAGACACTAAGTCATCCATAATCCATTGATGAGCCGACAATCAGGCTCATCATCATCATCCAAAAGAATCTTGAGACCACTACATGTAGGTGAGCTCCAACACACCGATAAAGTTTTCCCGTTAAATTCCACAGGTGTGGAGAGCTGGTGTATTTCTTTAGACTTGATATTGACTCTTCTGTTCTGGCAAGACTTCTCAATATCAAAGCGAACAGAAACAGAGTATAATGCACCCTTCGTAAGCAGAATAATTAATCTGGGGTAGAGTTCGATACGATTTTCTTTCACTTCAGCCAGCGGTGTAGAAAACTCCTTTACCGTATCCGTGGTGTCGCCGCCTAATAATTCCAAAGTAATCACGTTCCAGGGTTGAGCTTCGACTTCTGTGTAACACTCAATATTGAGATATATGACAAGCAAAACGGCATGTGAGGATACTTCAAATTGCAGAGAATATGTGTCGCCTGACTGAACATTATTAATCCTTGTTGTGGGGTTAAATTTGCTTATCATCACCGCTCTGGGTTGCCATATTATTTTACCGATCTTGAACTTTCCTGTGGAGTTTTCTTTTTTCGACTTCAACTGTTGTCGTAAGATATCTACCTTGTCTTTATCATTCAGAACGTCCGATCTACAGACGACATCTTCCAGATAGTGATGATTCATAATGGGAAAGCGGAGCTCGTACAGGATGTCTCCTATGACCTTTCTTTGGCTTTCGGCGGCGACACGCAAAATTTGTCTCGTGCAGTCTTCTTCAGACCATTTCAAAACTCGTTCAAAAATAACCTCCTCTGGAGCAAGAATTCTGTCATACTGTGAAATTTTGTAGACACACATAGAACAAAATTTAGAAACAAATCAGTGTATAGAAAACAGGGCATCTGTTGTTCGACTGTTTCCAAGCAGATATCAACGATCTCTGGGTCGTCATAAACCTTAGCGAATTCCAACATTTGGCAAACAGTTTTCATAAAATTGAACTTCTTTAACGACTTCTTACAAAGGTCTGACAAGAATCCAGTTTCTTATTTCTTGGTGCAGTACATCAGATCACCAAAGTTTTCTACTGTCACAGGCGTAAAATCAGTGTATAAGAATCTATAAAAAAAAACCCAGATAAATCGCTTTGCTAGTGCCAAACCCCGCGACTTAACGCTGTCAACATCTACAATATTTCAACGTAATAAACCAATCATATTAAGTATACTACTAAGTTAGGAAAATCTACTGAAAATTACAAAACTATATGAAACATTGCTGCTAAACAGCCTCTATAATGTTCAAGTTGAGTTGTAAATATTTGTTGTGTATGAGACGCACTGTAGTTCCCAAAAAATGGGCGAGGCCAAATTGTTTGGATGCTGAAATAGAACATATTATACCCACAGACAACGATGTCACAGCACCCGGAAATAATAAAAAGTTGTATGCACAAATCTACCAGTCATGATGAAAAATTCGTGGAGGAAAAGTTTTGTGTTAGCAATACTTGTACTTGGTAATTGTCAGTGTCCCTGGGAGGCAAAAGTGCCTAACACTATAATAAAATACAAATATCAGTTGAACTGTGTTTTCAAACAAAGATAATAAACAGTTGAACATTTTTTTCTTCTTGATAACTTCCAATCCGATTCTTTTTAAATTTGATATGAAGCATCTTTGGCAAAGGGGCACATCAATTGAAAATTTCAGTGTTCTTTCATCTCTTGGGCCTTGGAGGTAGGTCAAAAAGTTACACACTTGCAAATCTTTTCTTCTGTATAACCGCAAATTTCTGACAGAAACTAAATGCATAGTAATGTAGAGAACGACGATCTCTACTTAGATTCTGAATTTGGTGATCCTCGGGGTAGGGATTCTGACCCACTGCTACTGGGGATTCTTATTGGAAATGAGACACTTGCAATGACGGAAACGTGACATTCATGTAGGATAAATCGTGCTGTTACAGAGTCTCTGATAGGTTTTTAAAACCCGGTCGCTGGCGCAACAGTCCAGTGTTCTACCAATCGATCTAAAGAGTTAACCCACTAGCCTGAGCTAGTACAGGCGTGCATCTCACACCACCACATAACAATAAGGTCGGAGTTGTTTGGATTTTATCAATAAACTTTATATCAAGAAAAACATCAGTGAGGAGCGAATACAGATTTCCGGGTATCGTAGCTATTTGTTAATAGAGCAGACGGTGAAGCTTATTGCATGTACTTTGTTTACGAGCTACCTTGGGATTTCATTTCACGAGACTTGAAAATTGGCAGTGATCATACTTTTGACGATTGTTGACAGGAAAAACTTCAATAAGAGAAAGGTTTTTCTTTATGTGTAAAAATCGCATAGTGCGAGGATCGCTGGACAACAGGAACACGTGGATATAGACGACAGTAGATTTGAATAGGAAAGTAATACCGAGGATAATGAATGAGTGTTTGGTAGTATAGAAAGCGAGTTGCATTGTATTTTTGTGCCTATAAACATAGATACTATAGAAATGAAAGCCCTCAACAATGTCTCGAAATGTATATATTTTGATATGATTAACCGGTTAATCGGTCGAAAATTGTTTTGGTTAACCGATTGGCAATTCCGTATTCGATTGCCATCCCTAATAAACACATTTTTGACGAAATGGGGTAAATTAGAAAGTTTTTAATTTCAAACTGTCGTTTATATCCTGTGTTAATAATCCACATCAAAGTGCACTGGTATAGTATTCCACCGTAACATCAGAAGGATATAAGCATTTAACGTTAGTTACTTGAATTAAAAATGAAGAAATTTGAATATGTGCACACATTATTGAATCTACATGGAATACAGCAAAGATATCCACCAAAACCAGGGATAAAGAAACAGCAACACGACAGATATCTTATTATGTACTACTACAGAGAAAAATGTAGGCATTTGATTGGACGACAAGCCAGGTACATGATACCATATACCCTGTCAAGAATAGATGGGGTAAAAAATGGCTTCCATAGTTAACCGCTTCGCAATTGAATCGTTACTTTTTTGCATTTATCCACCTTATGGTTTGAGAATTTTAATAAAATATTCGTAAAATTACATTTACTTACTGTAGGCCTAATGATTATCATCAAAACTCCGCCCGTGACGTAATAACAATAATACGGTTCCGTGTTTGTAAACAAGTTTACTGTTTTTGACGTCATACAGGTAGTTCAAGGCGGCTTCACCATTTGGGTTTAACCTAATTTTTAAACATAAACGCAACATGCTTAGCTTTAACAACTTTCTGCACATTTAATTTATTGTTGAAATTTAAGAAATAAATACAACATGTTCATTTAAAGTTATTAGTTGAAATACTAGTCAGATAAAAGTTGAAATAAATTAAGATTTTCATCACACAACTTTTTTCCTAGGCTCTGTCCCTTCCCTATCTTTGATTATTCGATTTTCGCATTGATAGCTCTGCAGTAGTCATATTCGTTATATGGATTCTTGGCAGGGTGTATATGACCTCATATTTTCCCTGTCCAACAGGTTTATATTCTCCCTCCGAGCCGCCAACCTAATAATGATCTATATATGTGGACAAACTATTTAAGATTTAGTCCCCAACCTACTCTACATGTTATTTGAGCTTTTTTTGAAGCCACCAATTCCCTAATTTTCTCAAGCCGGCGACATTTCCTGATTCTAAACCTTTGCTTGATGTCTGAAATGATGCTCTATTAAGGTTTTTTTTTTGTTGCAGCTCTGTTGGGAAAGAAGGTTGTATTGGTAATTTATATATCTACTTGGTAAGATCTATAAGGTAACAGTTAGTTTCGGGTGTAGCACTTGAAGATAAGTTTAATGTAAAAATGTCCAACAAATAAGATATATATAAAGTATTGAATAAGAGTAAATGAAAAATTAAATGAAAATTGTTTATAGTAACTGTATATAAAGTAATCCATATGAATGGCGGTGAAAAGAGAAATGTAACATAATTTAATTGTATATATATATAGGTATATATATATATATATATTATAACTCAGAAATTTACACGTCAAGTAATAGTAACAATGTAATAAAAATATCTCAAAGCTAGACTGAGTATACTTACTGGTTTGGGAAGTATAATGATTATGTATTTCTTTATTGTTGCAGCATAATTTTGTTTGCACCCTCGAGTTATTTACTTGGTGAGTATTTATTAAACTGGAATAAATACACGAGATATGTACATAATAATTTTAATTGTTGAATATAGAATTTTTAAAGCAATGGATTGAAATATGTTTATATTGTAATATTACAATAAATTTACATTTACCTCGAATCGAATGTTTTATCAAAAATAGCCCAGTGCATGCTATTTACTCTCATGATTCAAAGAACTTTAAACATTAATTACTTATAAATACTTTGATACACTATTTTGTGTGTAAAACAATGAAAACTTACACTTACATGTCATTTGATGTGTTTCAGGAGATGCTCTAGAAGCAGCCAATTTTCCTTATCTCTATTTTTCCAAATTTTGGTTCGGGTGCATCTTGAGGTATGTATAATCAATGGTAGAATAGTTTTTATTGTAGACATTTCAGCATACATGTACCATACCCAGCTGTAGTAATTATTCATTTCTATTTTCAGTGGTGTATTTGGTGTTTTGTTAAGTATACAATCCATAAACTTACAAGAAAAGGAATTGGGACCAACAGATTATGCAAAAGTTCAGGGTTTTTCAAAGGTAAATAGTGTCTACTTCTGATTGAAATGATAAAAGTACACATATTTACTCCGTGCAAGTGCTTTTCACGTGCATTGATACATGAATTCATTCTCTTTATCATGTGTTTATTTACAAACAGCATTGAGTACCTTTCATTTTTTTTTTTTTTTTTTTTTTTT
>CAJDSM010073294.1:0-15989 GCA_903981925.1 Ostrea lurida
GGAAATTTCATTTTTAAGAGTTACAATATATCGTAAATTTTATCTATAGAAAAAGCAATAGTTGCTGTTTTACAAAAACATTTGAACACGTACTCTAATTTCAGATGCAAAGTTGGAGGAACTTTCTCCTCTCGATACATAAATGGTTTACGGCGGTAATTATTAACAAATGATGTTTTGACAAGGACTAGGTTTTGTACTCTTAAAATTATCTTATATACAGAATAACCTCTGAAATAACTTGGCTTTTCATCACGTGACAATAACGTATGTAACCAAGACATTGTACACATATCAGTTGTTTAGTTAAATACCTGTTTCATATCCACAACCCGCAGACTACCGTCATCGTGATGACGTCACTGTCTACGATTCGTCTAGATATTGTATCTAAAATAGAACTGCCACCTCTTTCCCTTTAAAACGTTAGTCCTTCAACACCTGTGGTAGCGGTCAATAAGTCAACTGCTGTCCACTTGAAGAAAACAATTTTGAAAATTTAGCATCGCAAGCACAGATACACACCGTATGCCCTAAAATGTCCAATTTTACCCTTTTGAAATGTTTATTACATTTCGATCAGCCTCTCTCTTACTGAAGAAGTGAAACGAACAGGGTATCTTCCAAAATATTGCTCAAACCCAGAGCGTGTTAATTAGTGTAGGGATTTGGCTTCTCGCCAAGAGCTCGGCATCGTTTAGAGTTGAGAATCCCGGGTCTTTCGGATATAGAACTTAAAAACGCTGCTGAGACACAGGTGTTTGGGCACGCAAAGGAACCCTCACTGGCTAATGGACATGAGTTGCTGAGCAAGTGTCTAACAATTTGCCACCACAAAGCCTCTCACCAGCAATGGTGGACGTCTGCACTATGAGGAATAATTCTTAAAGGACGAAAAACAAACAAATAATTAACGTTGTTTTGATAGGCAAAAAACTATGACGCCCCCCCCCCCCCCCCCCCCCGTGTGTCAGTTCAAAGTGGAGTTGTTGTTGATGATGTTTGGCAAAGCTTTCTAAGTTCAAACGGGTTAATGTCCCACAAAAATTAAAGAGATCACAATCTTCCTGGTAATATGCACACTACATATGATGTCCTTGCCTTACAAAATTCATGTTTCTACAACACAAGATTAGTTAGTTTCATAAAGAGTTGCGGATGACAAGTATTCATGAGGATTTACTCCCGAAAAATTCCTCGTAAAAATGCACACTTCATATTGATGTCCTTGCTACACTAAAGTTTCCTAAAAATCGGATCAGTAGTTCAGAGGAGTTGCGCTGTACCAAACCTTCTGTTACGACACAGGACAGACAGAACGGACAGGGCCAAGCAAGGAAGCCCATGGGTTCACATCGCTCACATGAGCACTGTTTCACTAAGAAGAGCAGTAGTAGCAACTTTATTCCCGTATTGTAGCCCCACCCAGCCCTAAAGAGGGGATGAACATTATCTAAACAAAACTTAAAATCTACTCCATTTAGGAAGCTTTTCAGGTTAAATATCCACTCGTCTGGTCCAATGAGAAGATTTTTAAAAAAGAATTCCCTATATATTTGCATGTTAATATTGATTCCTCTATAGGTGGCGCACATTATCCCTGGTCATGATTTGAACAATTTTATTCCCCACTATATCGGAAGCTTTCATATAAATTTCAGCTTTTCTGGCCCATGGTTCTTTGAAAGAGATTTTTTAAAGAATTCCTAATAATCATATTGTAAAAACTTTGATCCTTATTTGAGGCCCCATCGTACCCCGGGGGTCATTGATTTGAACAAACTTAAATCTCCACCATATCAGGAGCTTCATATAATTTTCACCTTTTCTGGCCCAGTGGTTCTTGAGAAGAAGCATTTTTAAAGAGATTTTCCCTATATAATATATTAAACTTTGATCCCCTATTGGGGCCCCCATCGTACCTACGGGTATCATGATTTTGAACAAACTTGAATCTCCAATATATCAGAAGCTTTTCATATGAATTTCAGCTTTTCTGCCCAGTGGTTCTGAGAAGAAGATTTTTAAAATGACACCACCCTTTTATTGACATTTCGTGATTTATCTCCCCTCTTGATGGAGCCTGTCTTCATTGAACAAACTTGAATCCCCTTCACCAAGGGCATGATTTGTACCAAGTTGGTTGAATTTACGTCCAGTGGTTCTGGAGAGAGTCGGAAATGTTGAAAAAGTTTACGGACAGACGGACAGACAGACGGACAGACAGACGACGAAACAGGCGATTCAGAAAGCTCACTTGAACCTTCGGTTCAGGTGAGCTAACAATCATTTCTCCCTTACCAAGAGTGGGGGGGGGAGATAATCAATCAATCAATCTATCAAATCCGAAACATATAAAATTTTCTGCAGCGATTTGAAAGCTTTCATCTAAAACTTTTATAGATAGTATTTAGGATATGGTATTCCATGAATTCAATGGTACGTAGTCAAGACTAAGACCAAGCAATAATGAATTCTAAATGTTCGTAATTTAACATGATACTATCTGTCATTCACCATTAGCTACAATTTTCATATATAAACAAATTCACCTACATCGCAACATTAAAAAATATTGTAAAGTTAATCAATGAATAATTTACTCAATTTTAGTCAGAAAACGAAAATGAATGGTATAGTTATCAGTTTTATACTGCACGAATGAAACCCACATCAGTGATGGATCCAGTGGGGTTGGGGTCCAGGGGTTGGACTCACCTTTCGTCAAACAATTTTGCTCATTTTGAGGGTGGACCCCTTTTAAAAACCAAAATTAATGGTAGACCCCCTATAACAATCCTGGATCCGCCTCTGGATATAAATATTAATTTTACATTGAATGAAACTGATATGACTTTCTTTTTACATTGAATGAAACGGGGTATTAGTTGTACTTCAATCGTCTTGGAGTTTACTTTGTCTTAGTGAATTCCACCAACGGTATAAATACTTACTGGAGTCCACATTATAGACAACAGAAATGAATTTTGATAGTTTTTCCGAGCGGTATCCTCTCGGGCGTTTCCTGCCTGTGAACAGTATATACGCGTCATTGGGTGATATTTCAATGTTAAAGTAGGAACTGTTTACAAGGCCAAGTTCTGATGACATGTTGATGACGTAACGTGTTTGGTGATGGATGACGTCTATGATGTGTATATCTTCTGATTTTTCGTGACTCGCCACTAATAAACTTCCATGGCTCCCACTCTAAGTTTCATACAAAAAAAGATAATGCTATAATTTTCAATTCTTTAGCATCCACTATAAAAATGAAAGGCTTCATGAAAATTCAAATATGCAAAATAGCATCAACATTCACGTAATAAAAGAATGCTAATATTGCAGATAAAATTTAACAAAATAATGCACACCTACTGCGGCCCACCTTACCAATGCACACCTACTACAGCCCATCCCAGCAACACACACCTACTGTCGCCCATCCTAGCAACACACACCTACTGCCGCCCATCCCAGCTACACACACCTACTGTCGCCCACTTTAACAATGCACACCTGCCGCCCATTCCAGCAACACCCACTTACTGCCGCCCATCCCAGCAACACACACCTACTGCCGCCCACTTTAACAACGCACAACTACTGCGGCCCATCTTACCAATGCACACCTACAGCGGCACACCTTAACAACACACACCAACAGCGGCCTACCTTAACAATGCACACCTACTGCCGCCCACCTTAACAATGCACACTTACAGCCGCCAACCTTAACAACGCACATATCTACAGCGCCCATTCCACAACACACACCAACTGCCGCCCACTTTCACAACGCAGCGACTTGACTGTCGCCCTCACCTAGTCAACATCACTCACTGTGGTCCATCCCTGCACACCACACCTACTGCCGCCCACCTTAACAACACAACACCTACTAGCCACCTTAAACAAAATGCTAGAAACAAATTTGCTGAAAATGAAAATCGAATTTACATGAATATACTGAATACAATAATATACCGTATATCGAATGCAAATTTTTTTTAGGACTTCCAATTAAGTAGGCAGGATACAGATAAGCGGTACGTGCATTAAAAGTAAAGATAATAGTGAAAGAAAACAATGGTCAATAAGGGAGGGTAAGAAGGTGAAGATAACGAACAGGGTTCTCATAAATCGTATACTAAAGCAGTGAACACGGATAGAAGTATTATAAAAACAAACCCCCAAATCAATGGCATTGACAACAGAAGAAAATATAATTAAAATTAGAAAAGCTCCCATAATTAAGTCTAGGAGAATAAATTTTACTAAATAAACAACATACATATACTGTTTCTATTTTGCCCGAGACGCTGCCTGGGGTTCTGATGACACATTGTTACGCCCGGTCAAAAACACTGGATTTTGATGTGAGAACCTCCCCTTGTTGTGGTGGGGCTATTTCTGTAAAAATGAATAACCATTAAAAGCGAATGAAACAAGGGAGCTTCTCTTATTTGTCATATCTTTGAGGAAATAGGTTCTTTAATTTTGATTTTTACACCTATCATGATTATGTGTTTTTTAATGCATCTCATATAATCATACCCCGTCCTAAGGAAGGGACAGGTTGTCCCGAAAATTTGACAATTTAATTGTTCGTGTTGTTGGTCATTCTTTATATAGTTAAAAAAAACCAATTCAATAACTTTCGAAAGATTTTCACACCCCGTATAAATTCTTTCTGTATTATCCATCGACCCCGTACAAAATTCTTTCTGCAATGTCCTTAACTTCATATTTCCTTCATTCTCCTCCCACAAAGATATTTCCAAGCTCCCATCCAGATTATTAGAGTAACGCAATAAATACAAGACGATTTTTTATGTTATTTGAACCTAATACCTTGATTGTTGGCCAGTATGGAAACTACTGAATATTTCATGGTACGACCCTGATAGATGACCGTGGGCTTCATCGTCTCCAGACTTACATTCTTCAGTTTTCGTGAATTTGTAGCCATTAATACGGTATTTTCCGCAACGAGACCAATAACCCAAGGTCGAAGTCCAGACCCATTCTGAATGGCAATGCAAAAAAAATTGTAGATACAAAAGAAAAGACGATTTGGTGAAATCCACAAGAAACTACAATATAGTGCTTAGTTCATATGATTTCCGTACAAATACGGAAGATCAAAATTTATAAATCCGCAAACGAATGTATATATCTCTGAACTNGTACAAAATTTATCTATCCGCAAACGAATGTATATATCTCTGAACTGTCTTCTTCACCAGTTGCGATGCAGATACATGTACGTTCAACCCCACCTACCTACCCACTCATTGTTCTACTTACCTCGTGATGGTTGTTGATTTTGGCTTGCCGAACTTTGATTTTCTTGATAACATCATGCACTTGGAGGTAAAAATCCTTTCCATGACCAACCAGCGTCACTACATAATAACTGTTTGGTAGCTTTGTCATGTAGCTGTGAAAATATTATTCTGTTTATTTAAGACCTCTTTGTACGTGAATACTCATGCGAGGGGCAATTCTTTGAGTTGCTGGTGTTTTCTATTAAGATTTTGTAGGGAATTTTGATGATGAGTCTTTACCGCAGAGACACCCCTTGCCACAATTTCCACATTTACACCAGAGAATCAGATGTTATGAATTCTAAGTCACGCAAGATAAATATACAAGTAGTAGCGTGTCTATACTGTGTTCATTACTTGACAACATATACTATGACTTAAAATACTTGATGTCATGCATGAAATATAAAATTCTCTGATAGGAAAAATGCGAGGCAGATGATTCTAAATCAACCTATTACATAACATAGACCGATACTGCACATTTATGCATGCAAAAGAATCATAAAAACGCTTTATATTTCTTTGCAAAGATTTATAAAAAAACATGACAAACATTTTGATTTTGATACCTGACAGTTGTCCCGATGAAACCGTCTGTTTGACCCTTAACCTCTTTGTTAGTAGCATTCCAGATCCAAAGACCACTGTCGCCACATATAGTGGCGAATGTCTTCATGTCCATGGAAGAAACACAGAAAACGTCATGCGTGTGTCGCAAGATTGTACTTCTCTCCCACGTATTGAGATTGTAAAACACGACATACTCTCTTGAAGGAAAATAAAGATATTCGCCGTCAAGTGATAACTGGAACTTTTCAGAATAATCTTGTCGGCGTCCTGGAAAAAAAGGAAAACAAATTTTTGGGTTTCTTGTCCTACGCACGCACAAACACACGCATACACACCTGCACATACATAAACACGCACGCACGCACGCACACATACATACCTTGAATAACCCGAACTTTTTCCAACGCCTTGGTGTCAAAGAGAATGAGGTCATTATATGTCGCGGAGGAGACAATCACATATGTGTTGTCCTTGGTGATTGCAATTGCGTCTATTTGCGTATCCTCTTCTTTCCCATCATCATCAAATACGCGACAGAACTGAGATGTGGATTTGGAGTTGAGGTCGACTAGCATAAATCTTTTGGCACTGTACTCTACTAAAGCCATCCATGCGTCATTACCTGTATGTAGAAAATAAATGGGTATTTTATTGGGAGATAAGGTAAGGTGATGAACACAAAGTTCTTGTACATATGCTTTGTTCTCCATTGATATCTGTTTTTTCTGGTATGGTATATCCCAAAGTTCAATTGGACTCGACAATTATGCAAAACACGATGTATTAAAAATAAAATGAACATTAACTTACCATAGCTGACGTTAAGCATGTAAGAGAGCAGGTTATCTGTAGGGAGAAAAATGTTGTAAATTCAATATGCCAGTTTCAATAATTTTGTAATAATTAAGTTTCAAATTTCAATACAAAGCAGAATTTAAAGTCTTCCAAGTCTAAATGGATTCGGAAATCAAAACAGTGGAAGAAATCGGAAGTTGAACGAACAAAATCTACAGTATATAACACAGATCATTAAAGGAACACTTAGGATAACAAAAACACGTACCATTTCTATATCCTTGTGGATTAGTAAGCATTCCATCTTGGATCGTCGTTGAATGCGTCCTTTCTCCTTGGCAAAGATCAAAGAACTGAAGGTGGCGCTCTTTGTATTCGCAGAGAGTTGATTTCCCCTTCCCCCCAATTACGTACAGCGAAAATTTTTCATATGGAGCGTTGTACAGAATATCGCCGAAAATGTTAAGGCATGCTAGTTTGTCTGTTGTTCTGACCAGAATGTTGTTGTCTTTGTTCACAAAGTTAACATTCCTGACTAGCTTATCCAGATCCTCAATGCTTCGAATAAGTTTTCCTTTTCTAACATCCCAAAGATTGATGATATTACTTGTGGCACCTAAACGTACGAGAACACGATACATTTGGTAACACAAAGCATAAAGTGACGAAATATCTAAAGAAGAGTATGAAATATTGCAAATTATTTACAAATGTCTTTGAATAAAAATTTACGCTAAGCACTGAAACTGAGATCAACCAAACGAAAAATAGAAAATTGTTTTTGGAATGTTTGTGCTTTACTCTGGGTAGTACATGTATAATAAAAGGATTTTGATTGTTTGACATCGAGTTATATGATACATCAGTAGTAGATAAAGTTTGCTGCTCTAATCATATAGTATTTTTTTTTTTTTGATAGAACGTTACCAATAGACAGAAGTATACAAAAAGGCGAAGTTAACATCGTGTCAAAACGTAATCATAATAAAAAAAAACCCGTATACAAAATCGAGTGTAGGGCAACACGGACCTCCGACAAAGCGAAGGTAGGATCAGGTGCTATGGAGGAGTAAGCATCCTCTGCTGACCGGTTACACCGCCGTGAGCCCTTAGCCGAAATAAAGTAAACGGGATTATCCGTTCGTCAAATATAGTAGGAAAATGACAGTCTAACAAAGGGTATGAAACAAATCAGGTCAACATATGACTTAGTGATGATTTGTAATCGCAAACAAGGTCATTAAGCGACCGTAGAATTTGCGAAAGGATGACTTTAAACGAGATTCGTTATAACCCTGCAACATCAACTTTTTTGTTAGTAGTTGGCCTTGTTTTAAAAATTCCTCACATGCATAGCATGCTCTTGCGTATCGAATTAACTGGGAGATATACACATCTAAGCAGGTGATAGTGGTATATTACTACATAGATAGGAAAGTTGACGATTGCAAAGTTAAAGTCATCACGCTTATCATATAAGGTAGTTGTCCGCCTGCCATTAGAGTCAATGTTAAGTAAATATCCAAATATGAAGCAGATATGTCAGATTCTGTGGTGTCCTTTATATCGAGTTCTTCGGGATATATCAAATGGACATAATTGTGAAAATTATGATTGTTAATTGATAGCACGTCATCTATATACCTATATGTAAGGTTGAAGGACACTGCAATTTTTTTGTTTTTATCCCGTAACAGTTTTGGAACAAATTCTGCTTCATATGGATATAAAAATAAGTCTGCCAATAAGGGGACACAATTATGGCTCATAGGAATACCAACGGATTGTTGGAAAGATCTGGTCTCCAAAGACTACATAATATTATCTATAAGAAACCCAAGCATGCTCTTAATATCTACTTCAGAGTACTTGTGTGGGCAATCAGAGTGTTTTTACCAAAAATATGTCTTGTTTCCAACGACTAGGAATTCGTATTTTCTGGTTCATGTTTTCCCTTCTGGAATAAGAATTCGTATCCTCCGAAAAAATACTATGGATTACTTCTTTATGCATCACTTTGAATTCAAGGATACGTCATTCCAACGGTCAATAATATTTTTTCATCTGTTTTTCAATTTATGCAAACATTTAAACTTCGTTCTCTGGACATTTTATTTTACAAGTAAACGAGAGAGAGAGAGAGAGAGAGAGAGAGAGAGAGAGAGAGAGAGAGAGAGAGAGAGAGAACATTACAACCTCCTTTAAGTATATAGAGTGTATCCTCCCCGGATTGGATTTCCTTTTTTTCATTGCTTTGGTTTACTGGTTATTTGCATGTTTGATAACTCTATATTGAGTCTCCTTTTCAGTTTATATTACTGTGATTCTACTTGCATATAGGAACTTTCTAGACCATTATATGATCAAAGCGTGTGTTATGTTCTATTTACTTGTGACTATCATCGTTCCGTCTTCTGTCATATCAAGAAACATGACATCTTCTTCATCACCGTAAAGAGCGTACTCTAATTGACCTCCACTTTCCGTCAATACGCACCTGTTGGTAGTAAGGTACGTTATACCAGATTCTCTGCACTGCTGTAGAAAGTCGTTTGTATCCTAAGTCAATTGAAAACCATAAAAACATGTTTTACTATTTCTCTAGTAAATATTATAATCTAACGCATTCTGTTAAACCTTCAAATGCAGATAATCAAGAACAGTTCGAGTGAACTGGACTTGAAAGAGAATCAAACCATATAATGCAAAGGCGAAGATAACGATTATTTAGTAGTTATCAATCTCGTAAGTCCTACATATGTATACGGAATACAAATAAAAGATTGGATAAACACAGACTCCTGGATACCAGAGGTGCAATCAGGTGCTCATGAGGAGCATTCATTCCCTGTGTACCTGTCACACCCGCTGCAAGCCCTCAATGTTGATCAGGTAATCGGAAGAATCCGAAGTCTGTGTTTTTAAAGAACGGCCTAACAATTGGTATGAAACATGTCAGACAACAATTAACACGGTGACAAGTTGTATTGGCAAACCAGATTGTTATAACGATCTTAAAATTTGCGAACATTAAACGTGACTATTGAAACCCCTGCAACAACAACTTTTTTGTAAGTAGCCTGCTTCGATTAAAAAAACCTGATCATGATCATTCGCAGAACAAGCCCATGTGTATATGATTATATATCATGAACTATAATATTATATATTATGAACTATCAAGTGGCTACAACAACGACACCAAACAGGGAAATCAAACACAGGTACATGTGTATTTAAAACATTCTCTTATGACTTACCTCATTACATGGTAGACGCCCCAGCATTTGAGACACCAGCAAATCCGCATCATAAATGAGTGCGCTTTCTGAGAGTCTCAGTGAGTGCCCGATCTGGCTGATCGCTTTATCATTTGGGAAAATGTCATGTGCAGTTTCAAAGTCATCTAAAAGTTGCCTACAAGGGGAACATATTTAGGCATAATGAATGATTGATCGTACACAAATATTGAATAAACCATAAAATATAAAAGGAGAACGTCACCCGAGTAAATATATACCTATTTGCACATATAAACATAGCAATCTCAGAAATAAAAAAGTATGATACTTGCTTATAATTTAGACGAAAAAATATGACTTTCTTTTATTACATATAAATTGTACTACTTAGTGTTTGTCTTCTGAATACTCAAATACTTAAGAATAAAGTCAAGGAATTATTTGATAAGATGATACTGTTTGATATTTCAGTACTAATGGTAAGAAGTGGTACACTACCGAGTGGAAGTCCCTTTTAGTCGGTGTATCAGGAACTGAAAGTTACATAAGCACTCTGTCTTGGTTTTTGGTAAATCTCCCGACATGATTCGGTGAAATGCAATGTTGTTCAGCTTGCGTGTATTGTACCGGTCACCAGTTAGGAATGGCTGCTCGGTTACCTGTCTGTCCGCTGTGTGCTCATTACCTTGTTGGTCAATGTATGGCTTTCTATTACCTGAAAATAACTTCTTGAATTATTTTCCCTGGACAAAACAGGAATTTTGATTGTACTGAAATAAATCAACCGACAGTTAAAATAGTATAAGCGTTGCCTGTGACGCCATAATTGATTGTGGCTTTATCAGATGACCCTTAGGCAAAGAATCCACGTACTCAATAGCAAACTTCTATTGTTTTCAGTTATAAAACTTTAGAATTTGACAAAATGACAAAGGAATAATCCCTCAATGGTACGATTGTCTGATGTCAAAATTTGCAGTTAACGACGAGACTTTACCAAGTCCCATACAGCAATCTTGTTTCCAAGGTGGACTATCATTATTTCACATGAAGGATCATCATCTTTAACCGTATTCCCATTTTAGTGCTCTGAGCTCTGAAAGAGTTTAAAATGATTGTCATTCTCATCTAAAATAAGATGAAATACTACGTGTCAGCAAGTAACTAAACACCCCCAAATGGCTATGTGACGTGTGAACCTGCACGTCACCTAAGAAACAAATTAATCTCTCTTAAAGTTATTTCAGGAAAACGTTGAAAAATATATTCTACTAGTATATGGTTGACTTGCATCATACAAATCTGTATTGTACGAGAAAGAATGCGAGAACTACACATGCCAGTATGACACAAATGCTGATACTCAGGTGATAATGTAACATTGAGTCTATGGAAATGAAAGCGCAAGTTGGATCCAATAAGATACACAAGTACTAATCATTTGACTACTTTAATACAAGAACAACGGTTTTTGAGTTTTATTTCGAATTCTACATTCATTTAAAATTTAAAATTACTACGACCATGAAGACAATAAAACGACTTTTGAAATTATTGATATATACCACGAAAATTTGTGATTTTTGACACGTGGCACCCTTGAACGTCCCATCCAAGGGACATAAATGTCGACACGTAGAACTCGAATTTGTTTTGCAAGTCTTCAAGAGAGAGAGCTCAGGATATGAATATCCGGAAAACAAGGCGTAATTAGAAATTTTCAACGTCTAAGGTGTTTAACTTTAATGTGAATAGGTCACTTGACATGAAACTCGAATTTGATGTGTATTGAGTCCTACAAAAGAAACAGAAATACAGGGAATAAATATCCGGAAAAGTAGGAGAAGTCTACAGGCAACGACTTTGGTAAAAATTTGTTCGTCAACTTGAGATTAAAACGTGACCGGTACGTCATCAGTGTAAAGGAAGACACCAAAACTCTGCCATTTATCTACAATCACAGCAAAAATGTTTATTTATTGAATAATTAGAAATTGAGTAAGTCTAAGGACAATGGTCAATCGATATGAATATGTAAGTCATCAATTAACATAGTATATAGAATGTTCACGATCTAGAAATACAGCATTACGATACGGAAAATAATTATGACAGATTGACAGAATTATGGACGGAAAGATGTAACAAAATATGCCCATGCCATTTCATGGCCGAACAAATAAATCAATTCTAAAGTATCTCCAACTTATTATAAATAAGGAACTTCAGATCTGACTAATTTTCTCCATTTCTATCTCACATACACACACGTATTATTCACGTTTAGTTGTACCTCGAGCCCAGGTTCCACTGAAAAAATCCGCCAACCCTGTATGAATTGCATGTCTCTCTTGTAGAGCACAATAGCGGTCATAGGCCGCTTCTGAAAACTGTCTGTGATACCAGTACATCACCATTACCCCATCGACATTCCTCTCAACTGGAAGGGAAAAATAGAAGGGATTACAGTGTAAGCACAAATGTTGGAATAAGTCATGTTCGTGTACATATGTATTTTGATTTTCAATGTTTTACAGATAATGCAGTGTTACGCCAGTGTATAAACCATTCTAATTTGGTTTTAGTTCATTACTGTTTGTGAATGATACACGAGTAAGATGTTGAATTAACGATGTGTACAGTTGTAATATAGATCTAAATTCCGATGCAAAAATCCCGTGTGTTGTGCTTACCTATGTAATGTTTGTCTTCTAATGATGCTTTTAGTCTGACTAGGATTAAGGGCGGCACGCGTCTGATAGGGGGTGTCCAGTACATATAAACGTCATTCAATACGTCATCATCACATGACAATATGTCTTCTAGTTCTGCTTCAGAGAGTCCAATCTTAGCTGTAAAGAAACAAATGTTTCAGTCATCAATTTTTAAAAGTTTGAGCTCCTTTCTCACAAAATATCCTAAGTCTATGAAACATCTCTTTACGTGTTGCAATAAGTTTTACATATTGCTTTGTCTTACAAAGCTTTAAATCTTGCAATCCCATAAAGGTCAGTGAACATTATTGTTAACGGTGACTACATGAATCGCATTGAGGAAAACAGTAATTGTTGTTAATTGCTACTCNGTCTTACAAAGCTTTAAATCTTGCAATCCCACGAAGGTCAGTGAACATTATTGTCAACGGTGACTACATGAATCGCGCATTGAGGAAAACAGTAATTGTTGCTAATTGCTACTTCCATTTAATTGACGAAATTACCGAAATACAACTGTCATTATCTTAACCATGTGTTACTAAAGATAACACCAAAGAAGCTATAAAAGATATAATGTTCATTTCCCTAACTCTAATTTAATTGTGTTGTCCATANTCATTATCTTAACCATGTGTTACTAAAGATACACCAAAGAAGCTATAAAAGTTATAATGTTCATTTCCCTAAATCTAATTTAATTGTGATGTCCATAAAAAGATAAATTTCAAATTCAGACATTTTTGCGCTATTGGTAATCATGCTGCAAGATCGTATATCTAATTGTTTCAGTTAGAATGATCGATCGGGTATCCATTTTTCATAAAGAAATTTACGATAAAGATCATAATTTTGAAGAAATATTTTTTATAGTTCGTGTTACATAATAGAAGAGTTATACCGGAGGTTAGATATCCAAAAGCTTTGGATGTCAGCACTTTGCCATGCTGTATCTCCAATCTCCTGAACAATTCGTTGATACTTGCACGCACGGTTTTCTGCAGCTGAATTTGGTCCACTGTGTAGTATGACGTCCATGTAGAGGCTTCGTCATACGAGAGTTTCAGAAACAACGCAAGAGGGCATTCATTAAACGCTGAAATCAACACTTGATGTTGATCATGGGTCAGCGTTCTACTGTCATTTTGTAACCAACCATCCAGAATTTGTTGCACATCATCTTTCGAAAATGGTTCTACATGTAAGAAGTTTGTATCTTCTTTTATGATATTCTAAAAGAAAAAAATATATCCAATACTATTGTATGATCGTGACTCAATTTTGGACGCCATCAGGAATATTATTGTTTTGTGTTTATTTACATTACTTATGCAATTTTCGATAACATGTTTGTTTTAGTAGTATTTATATCAATGGGGGATCACTGGTTTATTATCATGCAATATTTGAAACAATTGTTGAGTGATCCCCCTTTTATAGTTTGTCTAATATGCATTCGTCATTTTAATAAATGGCAGTTTTCGACTAAACTCATTTCTCATGTTCGTCTTTATGGAAATTATGAGGAGACATAAATACAATTAAAGATGTATTCTCCACGAAATTTCCAGGTCAAAATTACTCATTTTCTTTTATTATAACATGTTAACGTGATCTCCAAAAATATATTCCTGCACATTGCACAACCTATATGCTCACCTTCAGTTTAGGATAACACCTATACTTTGATTCTTCCAGAGTGGAGACCACAAGCTTCACATTATCTGGTAAAGTTCTCGGAAGCCAAAACAACTCCCTAGCACCATTTGAAACCGAAAACTGGTCTAATGCGTCAATAAATAATACCAAAATCTTTCCGGGATTTACTCTTTGAAGGCTAGCGAGAAATTCTGATGAAATATGTTTAATATCTCCCTGTAAGAATATAAAAATATTCTATTTCTCGTTTTCAGAAAACACTCATGTTGAATACCCCTAAAAAGTACAATACCTCGTAATGTATGCATCGTTGAAAAGGATCTGTCACATATATCATAGTTTCGGAATTGAATCAAATGTTAATGTTTTTTCGACTAGTGGTTCAATGTCATTTATATTTTTTCGAAAGGCATTGCCAAAATTATATTACATCTACTAGATTTCAAAGTTCTCTCATTCTTTGTTCAAAAGTAGTAAAACGTAGAAGTTGTTTTCTGCCAAATATTTCCGGCAGATGATCAATAAAAGTTTTATTTGATAATCAAAATTCCAGTACCTCCGCCTTATAAGCGTATTCCCCTTTGACACGTTTGATCTGCTGTGTTAGATTTTGAAGAAATGGGACGATATCTGTACTCTCGGATGTTGTACCAATAAACCTATAATTAGTGTAAACAAATATATTTGAATCCATTTCATATTATATCTTTAAAACATCTATATTAGATACATTCTGCACCACACAATTTGAGAGAGCAGGCGAGTTACTTATCTCGAGGTCAAGCAATGACATAGTACATTGCATTTAGAATTTGCATTTGAAACAGTCATATACATATACAACCAACACCTTGTTAAAGGAATAAGTATACTCATTGTGTTCAAAGATTACATGTACTACTAATTGTATAGTAGAAATCTTACTTGATCACTAGACGCTGCACTGTCTGCACAGCATGCCTTTGTCTGTAGCAGCCAATTGCATAATGTTGTTTTCCCCCAGCACCAGAACGTGCATGTACAACGTAATGGACCATTTACTTGTCCTTTGTAGTAGGTTTATTATTGTCTAGAACAAAAGGAAGTGCAGAATGCAAGACATTTTAAGGCATCTATTTAGAAGAACTCATTATGTTGTTAAAATCTCACTTCATCTCTAAATTTGTGTGTTTATACATCGTAGAAATATATACAGGTTTGTATGAAACCACCACAATACCAACTTTATGGTATCTTTTTCAAAAAGTAAAATGACGCTTTCATTTCAAGTGGCCTCTTATATACATCATGTTGTATGTACATTGTAACAAATAATCAAATCACTAATTCTTTAACAGTTTTGACAATCAAAACTGATATAATCTTTGCAAATATCTTACATTATGAAAATACTCTAGAATAAACAAAACTCCTAGTTGAATCATTTTTCTTTCCAGGGTTAAAGAAGTAGGCTCATAAAGGACCAAAAAAGTTTATTTAGTCTTTAACATCCAGCACGTTTGTTCGTTATCAGAAGAATGATCAAAAACTAAAAGTTATTCCACCCAAAATCAATGATATTGGTGAAAAGAAATAGTGAACTATTCATATTCTAAATCATCGAAAGAATTATACCAAATATTTTTGAACATGTGCCGACAGTCAACCAATGCTGTTGAAACTCCCAAAACGAAATG
>CAJDSM010073295.1:0-7500 GCA_903981925.1 Ostrea lurida
TAAAATGAAGGTTGTGTAATACCATATAATAGGGACAGAATTTTACGATTGAAGAGTTATCATTCCTTATACATACGTTGGTGAAACTTTTTTCAAGTACTAAGAGCTTTGGCTGGATTTGATAATTAGTGCCTTCATGGGTGTTTTACCTGTATTCAATGGCATACAGTAGGTAGCGTTCAAGAATTATTTGGTTTCTTTACCTACATATTCAAACTATCTTCATCCATGTTGCAAGAGTGTCTGTCATATCTTTTCAAATGTTTTATGTTATGAACTTACTACTACTGTTTTTTTTTTATATAATTTCAAGCAAGATGAAATATTTTCTTTTGTTTTCTAGATAGCATTTCTGAAAACGATCTTGAATGAATCACCGTTTATTCAAACACATAGGCATTCAAAGAATTAATTTTGCTTAAAAAATTAGAATAGTCTAGAAATATGCTATGTGTCCTTTAACCAAAACACCATGTTCAGAAAGCATGAAATACTGTTCTTGATTGCTTCTAGTCATTTATAGATTATTGATTCTATAATTACAAATACAATAGTATCGTAAACAACCATGAGACTCGGACTTGGGATGTACCAAGTGATTTAGTATTGGTTATACTCTTTTGTTCGAGGAATGAAACTTACACTAAGATATGTTACTTACACCAGTTCATGGAAAATTTCAATAGAGGGTATGAACCTTAAGACGAAAGGAACAAAAGTTAAACCGTCATATATGTTAATGATTTCGCAATGAGGACACATACATACTAATAAATGGGTTCAAATACCATATTTGCAATCTTTGAATAAATTAAGAAAGTACTGAAAATAGTATCTGGTTTATATTTGACATAAATATATGAACCATTTTTCAATTCACTTTAGGTAAGACAGATATACCTTGTTCACAGAGCGTTCCACTCCAGCCAGAAGAACAAAGACATTGAAAACTTCCCCGTGTGTTGAAACATGTGCCTCCGTTGTAACATGGATTGGTTGAACATTCATCAATATCTATTAAAATTATATGAAACGTGAAGGTAACTAACAGAAATCAATAGCATAAACTCAACTAATAGAATTTGGGCAATAGTGCTCGTGGAAACACAGGTGGGATCAGATGTGTAGGAAGAGTAACCGTATATATTTTGTCAAAATTCATATTTAGTGTTTGTATTAATATACGACTGCAAAACGTGTAGGCAATTTATCAGTACAACTATTCAGAACAGGTTGCTCAGTGGTAGAGTATTCGCTTCGTTACCGAAAGGTTGTGAGTTCGAGCCACACACGTACAACGACCGCGTCAAACCTAACACTTTAATATAAAGATGACCATACAAAAAGAAATCAATTTCATGACTCCCACAAGGAACACAAAATTAAGAGTTGGGCACACACGGACCCCTGGACACACCAGAGATGGGATCAGGTGCCTAGTAGTAAGCACCCCCTGTCTACCGGTCACACCAGTCGTGAACCCTACATCTTGATCAGGTAAACAGAATAATCTGCAGTCAAAGTGTAAAGAACGGTCTAAAAATTTGTATGAAACACGTACGACAGCTTTTGGCCCAGTGAAAGGTTTTATTGACAAATTACCACAGAAATTGCGAAATGCATTTTAAACCCCCTGCAACATCAAAAAACGTTAAACCCCCTGCAACATCATTTTGTTTGTCAGTAGTCTGTATTGATTTAAAAACTGATCATATGCAGAACAAGATCTTGTGTATCGGATCAGTTGCAAGACATAAACATCATTGCTGGTGATAACGGAATATTACTATATAAATGTGGGAAGTTGACGAATGAGAAGCTGAAGTCATCCCGTTTGTCATAAAGTTGTTAGTTTGCCGTTAACATCTACATGCATGCTACTGTAGTAACTGCCCCCTCTCCAAACGCTCGGCATTTAGAAGTAAGAATCACGGATAGTTCGGATATGACCTTAAATACGGAGGTCCCGTTGCGCTGCAGGTGTTGTTGTAAAGGCAAAGATAACGGACAGTGATCTATCTCATTAGTCCTAAATAAAATACAAAAGCAAGAATTGGACAAACACGGACCCCTGAACACACCAGAGGTGGGATCAGGTGCCTAGGGGGAATAAGCATCCCCAGTTGACCGGTCACACCTGCCGTGAGCCCATAGTCTTGATCAGGTAGACGGAGCATTCCATAGTCAAATCAGTGTATGAAAAACGGCTGCACAGTCTTTACGAAACACATCAGACAGCATCTGACCCAATGGTAAGTCATATTGGCAAACTAAATCGTTAAAACGGCCATATAATTTACAAAATGCTGCCTTTGAACGTGACTGTTTAAACCTTTGCAACAACAACTTGTTTGTAAGTAGCCTGTCTCGATTCAAAAACTGATTAAACGCAAAACAGGTTCCTGTTTATCGAATAAGTTGAGAGACATACAAACCATATGCAGGTGATGATGGAATATTGCTACATAAATATTGGAAGTTGACGATGGAGAAGCTGAAATCATCCCGATTGTCATAAAGTTGAGTTGTTACTATAAATAATCTTCAAGGCTACGACCCTGAGTACTAAGCATAGGTCTAAATGTGTGGTACTTTACCTACAGATGGTAAAAATTGTCGAATTTGCGTAAAATAACCAACCACAAACAACCAACCACAATCATCTTTCAGACTACAATTTACCTATATCGCATTGTTCTCCTGTCCAGCCATTCAGACAGTCACATCTGTAGGAAGCAACTGTGTTCATGCAATGTCCTCCATTTGCACAGGGATTCGTCAAACACTCATCAACATCTGTTGAACAAATGTATATTATAAACCAAAATAAAAACCCACATTTAACTATCTATATTCAATAAATGTATGGATGTAAATGAAAGAAAAAATGTTAAGCATTCTTTTGTGCTTAATCCATTGAATGAAGCTAAAAGATTTAAACAAAATACGGAATCTTTAGAAGAAGCCCATTGACACCAACGCTCATCTTAGTGATCTTCGCTTGTTCCCAACAGTACACCATGCCTATTTTTAGATTGTACTTTATAAGTTACAGGATGCGTATCATTTGACAAACTGCCTGTATTGAATTTTGCGGCGTCTTGGAATGCAGGGTGGATTTCAACCTATTCTTGTAGGTCATATATAATCTGGTGATTGTTCAGAAAGTAAATGGGATCATGTTGTGCCATATAAATACTTGGAACATTATTGTGATGAATTAAAGCTGTCGGTTCTTTAAAGAATTTTAAAAGTAGTGTAATAATCTAGGTTAAACTATTTGAGGCAATGCGGGTTGGGTGGATTTTAGGATTGTTATGATAATTAGTTCAGGCGTTAAATATGCAGATACACGGTGAATAATCCTAATATTGTGTATGTACATTAGTGCTAATAGTTATGGCATTTATATGTTATCAGTTTTGTTTTACCACAATGTTCTATTATAATTTAGTGTGTACTCGTTCATTGCTACTTTCGTTACTTGTTGTACCATCGTGAATGTAAACAATCCTGCTATATTCATTCATATTTGGTAGTACGAGCGTATTCAGTAAATTACAGTCTAAGACTGAGTGTTGATGTAAATTTATATTTATAACTCGAAAAACCAGTATATTATTGTAAATACGTAACTTACTTCTACTTCCACATGTTGAAAGTTTGCCGCCTGCCATCTTGCTTACGAAGGAATGTAATCACGTGATATGGTTTTGTATATAGAAATACCATCTTATAAGTGAACAGTAAGAATTGTCCGTTTGTTAAATATATGAAATTTGTATTTCTACTTCTTTTGTTATATGATAGGTTTATTAGCAACCAAAGTAATTAACCCTACCTTGAACTTATTGTAATGGCGAATTACGAGTTTAACGTATTGTTGTTCTGTATTCTCACGCATAGGATTGTGGTTGTCCGTTTTATGGCAAAGAAATATTTTACTTATGTTTGTATGCAATCATATTGTAATCGATTTGTAATTCTTCGTACAAGAATAGGACACATTTGACCATTATGTACTTTTCTATATTCTGGAGTTTCATGTATAAAGTAGTTCGGAGATCCCTAAAAGGACAATTATTGATTGGTTTGTTTCGGTCACCATCGACCAATTTGAGCAAGTTTAATAAAGCGCGAAGCTCTTCAGTTTCATCATCTTGATCTATAGCGATTATATCAACATATTTCAAGACAACTCAAATCCTGCACAACACTAAGGTATGAACAATAGGAATTATATAGAATCTATATAGTTTAGAGATCTCCACACAGGACACACAATCCACAAATGAATATTATCACATGTATAAATTGCTTTATTATGAAATGGCATGATCGCTCATTTAGACTGGAGGAAACCCAGTAATAAATCATATATAATGATATACTTCGTTATCATTCGAGTTACTAGCAATTAGGTAGTGTGTGGAAGTAAATACACATGTAGTCCAGAGTATTTGGAGACAATTGGTACGCAAAGTATAGATTCATCTTGTTCGCCGATTGGACAATACAGGTGTCAAGAAGGCTTACAGTACTTAAAATCTGATACTTCATTCAAAAGTAATTCAATCAACAGTTAGGTGCATCGGACTGTGACACCATCTGATGTAAAGGTAAAGATAAGAACAGTGATCAATCTCGTAAGTTCAAATAGAATACAAAAAACAAGAGCTAGGTAATCACGGACCCCTGGACACACCAGAGGTGGGATCAGGTGCTAGGAGGAGCAAGCATCCCTGTTGATCGGTCACACCCCGCCGTGAGCCCATAGTCTTGATCAGGTAAACGGAACAGTCCGTAGTCAAATCAGTGTGTGAAAACGGCTTAACAATGGCTATGAAACACATCAGACAGCATTTGACTCAATGATAGGTCATATTGGTAAACTAAATTGTTATAAACGACCATAGAATTTACGAAATGCTGCCTTTAAAACGTGATTGTGTGAAACCCTGAAACAACAATTTGTCTTGTAAGTAGCTGTGTCTCGATTCAAAAACTGATCATAGCCAGAACAAGCTCTTAGGTATCGAATAAGTTGAGAAACATACACACCATTTGCAGGTGATGATGGATATTGCTACATAATATGGAAGTTGACGATGGAGAAGCTGAAATCATCCGTTTGTCATAAAGTTGAGTAGTAGTTTGCCGTTAATGTCAATGTGCAATAAAATATCCAAGTACGAAGCAGACATGGAAGACTCTGTGGTGTCCTTTATTTCTAGTTCGTTGGATATATGAATCGACATATGATGTAAATCATTATTATTGATAGATAAAACATCGTCAATAATATCGAAATGTTGAATTAAAGGCCACCGCTAGAGATTTCTTCGTTTCATGTAGAAGCTTTTGAATGAATTCTGCTTCATAAGAATAAAAAATAGGTCAGCTAATAGAGGAGCACAATTAGTGCCCATTGGAATTCCAACAGACTGTGGAAGACCTGATTGCCACAAGAGGCCCATGGGCCACATCGCTCACCTGAGTGACCTTGGCCTCGCACTCTAATATCAGGAAGCTTTAAGGTAATGTTGTATTTGGATATTGAAGATTTTAATATATATATATATATTCAAATAAAAAACTTTGATCCCCTATTGTGGCCACCATACCCTGGGGTCATGATTTGTCAAAATTTGAATTTCCACTACCGGTATATCAAGAAGCTTTCAAATAAATTTCAGCTTTCCTGGTCAGTGGTTTTTAGAAGAAGATTTTTAAAGATTTCTCCTATATATATCATGTGTAAAACTTTGATCCCCTTATTGGGGCCCATCGTACCTCCGGGGATCATGATTTGAACAAACTTGAATTTCCTCTTATATCAGGAAGGCTGATATAAATTCAGCTTTCCTGGCCCAGTGGTTCTTGAGAAGAAGATTTTTAAAGATTTTCCCTGTGTAATCATATGTAAAACTTGATTCCCTCTGTGCCCCCATTGTACCCCCGGGGGTCATGATTTGAACAAACATGAATTTCCTCTATATCAGGATGCTCCCATATAAATTTCAGTTTTCCTGGTCCAGTGGTTTGAGAAGATTTTAAAGATGTTTCCTATATAATCATTTGTAAAACTTTGATCCCTTATGTGACACATCGTACCCCGGGGTCATGATTTGAACAAATTTGAATCTCCACTATATATCAGGAAGCTTCCATATTAATCTCAGCTTTCCTGGCCCAGTGGTTCTTGAGAAGAAGATTTAAAGATTTTTCTATAATAATCATATTAAAAATTTGACCCCTATTGTGGCCCATCGTACCCCCGGGGGGTCATGATTTGAACAAACTTGAATCTCCTCTATATCAGGAAGCTTCCATATAAATCTCAGCTTTCCTGGCCCAGTGGTTCTTGAGAAGAAGATTTTTAAATGACACACCCTATTTTGCATTTTCGTGATTATCTCCTTTTTGAAGGGGGCCTGGCCTTCATTTGAACAAATTTGAATCCCCTTCATCCAAGATGATTGTTACCAAGTTTGGTTGAATTTGGCCCAGTGGTTCTTAAGAAGAAGTCGAAAATGTGAAAAGTTAACGGACGACAGACAAGCGAGTACAAACAGTCGATCAAAAAGCTCGCTTGAATGAACCTTCGGTTCAGGTAAGCTAAAAACTACAAAGATATTTATTGTCAATGAGGAACTCCAGCATTGCTTTAGAGACATATGAATGGAAATCATTGTTATTGATAGATAAAACGTCATCAATATATCGCAATGTCGAAATTAGGCCACCGCTAGAGATGTCTTCTTTTCATGTAGAAGCTTTTGAATGAATTCTGCCTGATAAGAATGTAAAAATAGGTCATTTTATAAAGGGGCACAAATCGTGCCCATTGGAATTCCAACAGATTATTGGATGACCTGATTGCCAAAAACTACAAAGATATTGTCAATGAGGAACTCCAGCATTGCTTTAATATCAACTTCAGAGTACTTGTGTGTAGAATCAGAATGGAGTTGAACAAAATAAGTTTTTGAATGGCTAGATAAGAATATTTCCTTTTCCATTTTTGGCATACATGTATGTAGTTTAACAATGCATCTGAAGTTGCTCCTTGACAGCTGTCAATATTTTCGTGAGGAGTAAAGGTTGGTGGAATATCGACTAGATCCAGCAATATATCTTTGTTTGTAAGAGTTTTTATGAAATTTTGGAATCCAGTATAGGTACGGAAGTTCATATTCTTCCATTCCATTGACTGGGATATTAAATGTGTTTAAAACAGAAGCATGATTTTGAGAATACACACTTCATGAGAATGCTGGAAAATATTTATTATTTCGATAAATTGTAGACACGTTATTCCTGTATAGATTCAAGTGCATGTTTTGTGAAGAAAATCAATTTTCATTATGTGAAAATGTTGACCTATCATTTATCAAATCATCTAATACAATAGAAATTATAGTTTTCAAAGAGTCCCTACATATATGTATTGTCATTTCAAAACAAAAAGGCGAAGTTAACATTGTGCCAAACGTAATC
>CAJDSM010073295.1:10000-14590 GCA_903981925.1 Ostrea lurida
CATTAACTGACAATTTCCTAGCGTTTTACACATGATGAGCTTTACAGGTATCAGCAATTTTACAACAGTAAATAGTTCAATTACTATCATCTATACCCCACTAGTGATTTCTTGCAAACATGAAAACCTCCCTAAATGGCGATATATCTAGTCAGAGTTGAAATTGATTCAGCTTACTAAGTCATTGAAGACAGCGAGCAAGAATATTTTGCAAAGGGCTTTTGTGTAAGCCGCATCACACCTTTTACATTTTATAGATACACAAACGGCCTGATAGAAAACGTTTGCCAAAATATAAAATCCTTTATTATACCTCATTATTATAATTCCATATAACGCGATATCTGATTGGTCCAGAAAGTCACGTGTAAGGGAGGACAAAACTTCGTATCCCCCTCCAACATTGTATCTCCCTCCATCACGTTCCACCCCTTCGGAAGCCTCATGCATTTCCCACAAGAGTTATCGTTCATTGAACGAAAACGCCTGAGAGAAGCAAGTTACGTCATAGTTTGAGCTGACGTCATACGTAAACAATGTTGGTTAGGTTTAAGTTTCCCAGCTCCGATGAAATTAACGATCTTCTAGCAAGTAAGGGCACGACAAAGACAAGCAAGTGAAATGTTTAAGAGATTATTTTTTTTACAAGAGACTGAATTACCTGTAAATGCCGATATTCACGATTGTTCGAAGGAAGTCTCATTTAAACTAGTCTATAGGCCTACCGTGTTTTGAAAGCATTTTATGTTGGGGCGAGAAAAACTAACGGAGGTCTCCTTTTAAACACTCGAAATTAAACCGATGTTTCAGTGGATTCCTTAATTTTGGACCATTGGTTTCTCTGACATTTGTAACGTTGTCATTAAAATTTCTTTCAGAAATGACTGTGATATAGATCTAGGAGCTTCAACTATATTCGAGTTTTGAATAAACTTGGCATTTGTACCTTGAAATATTTTTTTAAATCTAGGATACTTATTGCAGATGCATGCATAGCTCACTTTAATATTCATCTACCATTCTGCATATATAACTGAATTACTGTTACAAAATGATTTTCCCTGTTCAATTGTTGTTTAAGTAACCGAGTGAAGACTATTATGTACAAATCTACCATGTAGCCTTGCTTTGGTTCGGTATAATAAACAATTTATTGCACAGCTTACTAAGTCATTGAAGACAGCGAGCAAGGATATTTTTGCAAAGGGCTTTTTTGTAAGCCGCATCACACCTTTTACATTTTCTAGATATACAAATGGCCTGAAAGAAAACGTTTGCCAAACTATAAAATTCTATATCTAAAGCTTAATTCTAATACAGAAAGATTTGCTTCGTTAAAATTAAACAGCATCATATGAAATATTTTTTGGGTGTCTATAAATACAATAAACTCAAGCGTTAATTTTCACGAGCAGTATGAAACACTCATCATTATTTCAACGTGCATATTAGACATTATATTGACAACTTTATCGATGATTAAATAGATTGAACGATATGACATACCACAAAGTGTAAATAAATGAATATATGAAGTTACTGAACCAATGTTAACCACGCAAATTGAGTTAACAAAATGAAAACAAACCCAACGTGATTGCTTTCTTATGTCCTTATTCTTTCTTTAGTTCCACTCCGATAGTACATTCAGTACTTTGATTGTTTTGTTTTTAAATTCCCACCACTCACCCTTGATACACGACCCACATTGTTGTTCATTCTCGTGGAAACAGG
Organism: Ostrea lurida; assembly: GCA_903981925.1. Classification (NCBI taxonomy): domain Eukaryota; kingdom Metazoa; phylum Mollusca; class Bivalvia; order Ostreida; family Ostreidae; genus Ostrea; species Ostrea lurida. The sequence goes on from CAJDSM010073295.1 coordinate 11,735, forward strand.
TGTCTCTTTCACACACCCTGACTGCCCTCGGTTGTTGTTTGAAGCAATGTACGAATTTCTTTGGATCGTGTGGATGTTCCAGAAATGACTCCGAGGAGAAGGATGTCCTAGCACAATAGTTGTCTAAGAAAACAATCAAAACGTATCTGGTTAAGAATTATTTTCTTAAATTCCATTAAAAGACACTAAATACTTCAGTTCACAAAGGCGCTTACATAAGCTGATATCTAAATTAGAAACAAGAGAGAATGAATAAATATACAAGATTTCTTTTACCATGAGCCTACATTCCTAACATTGCTTATGTTATGTCAAAGAATGGTGAATGTGAACTAGTTTAAGATAATAAATGCTTAGAGTTAAACTCTGTCTTTCAGTATCCATCAACATTCAGCAAAAGGGAGCATATCATCAGAAAAAAAAACCCATAGATTTACAAACCTGGGATGACGTCTAAAACCGTTTCATCAAAATTTCCAGAATCTTCCTCTACGCATCGAATACTTGCTTGGTCCCATTCCTGACCAAAAATATAGTTTACATACATTGTCTGTGTACGCCAACAATCTACAGAAAGCTCGTTCCGAACTTCAGTTGGAAAATTATAATCCTTGTAAACAGATTCATTTTTCAATTTGACTTGGAACTTCAGATTCCCGTGTGGATAAGAGGGGTGTCCTTGGCAATGTACGTTAACAGTTCTGCGATCATGATCAATTCCCTCCATTTTATAAAGTCTGGTAGGTTCTCCAGATGATGGCTCTGCCAAATCAAAGAAATAAAATGGAAATTGATGTCTTGGTATTTCTTTATTTTCAAGACCTACTCCTTCTGAATTATGAAAACTAAGTAACAACTACATTGTTGAAAAAACAAAAACTAATGTTATGAAAAAATTGATTTAAATGATGTAATGTAAACCATACATGTATGAATATGTATACAAAACCTGCTCTCAGCAAGTTTGTTTTGAGAAGAATCTTACTTTTTACTATGAGATTCATGGTGTTTTTAGAATTCCCATCAACAGCACATTGGTATTTCCCATCATCCTCGCATCCGACATTCTGGAAGGTCAATGATAAATCAGCCCCACTGCTTCCTATAGTGCTGTTAATTTTCACCTTGCCGCCGGTAAAATCGGTGAAGAGTCCATCTGGACTAATTTGGTACAAGGTCCTGTTCCCATGCTTGACGTCAATTGATTTCCAGTCCTGCAGACGTTGAACACCACAACTGATGGTAACACCAGAGCCATAGTCTGCCTCAGCGCCCATTACAAACATTCCTTACAAAGTAAAGTATGTTTATTGAGTATCTTTGACTTCATGAACCGTTAGTAAGAAAAACATGAAAGTATAATAAAGCATTACGTACGTGCTCTACAATTTTGTCCGACCCAAGGCGGTGGACAATCACATTGATAAGCACCGACTTCATTTTGACAGACCCCTCCGTTAGAACAGGGACTTTCAACGCATTCGTCTACGTCTACAAAAAATGAAGCAGTAAACAAATATTTTCTTTTCAAAAGTGCATTGAGAAGTAGGTTGAAAAAAGTTTAATCAAAGAACTTAGTTTTTTTTTTATTTTTTGCTATACGGGTACGTGTAGGTTTACCATTGATACATAAATTCTACTAAAATAATCAAATATATGCAAGCAAGTCCGTAAACCGTATCTCTCTCTCTCTCTCTCTCTCTCTCTCTCTCTCTCTCTCTCTCTCTCTCTCTCTCTCTCTCTCTCTCTCTCTCTGAGAGATGTTGTTTTCCATATTAAACAGAATTTCGTGCGCTACCTGTGTCGCATAGTTCGCCATTCCATCCTGACGTACATCTACATACAAATGATCCCAAGGTATTCTCACAAGTACCCTCGTTGATACATTGATTATGCTTGCATTCGTCAACATCTATAAAAATAAGTAAAAAGGGTGAGTAACCAATTTTTTGTTATTCCTATTTTTCCATCTATATAACGAATATGATGCAATATATATTAACCCCATACTAAGATGGTAAATCAGCTACTCTTTGATTCATGATGTGGGATATTCTTGTTGAAGTCGTGAGATTAGATATCATTTTGTCAAGCTTTATTTCAAACATGCGTTGTTTTGCTTACCTCTACATGGTGTCCCCGTAAAACCTTCAGGACAATCACAATCGTAAGAGCCATTGTAGTTATTGCAAATACCTCCATTTCCACAGTCAGTTTCCAAGCATTCATCCACATCTTCATGAGAGAAAAATATTTCAATATATATAGAATAACTGAATATGCTCTATGCAATATGGATGAAATGAAAAGCGAAAGCATGGGTAATTTAAATTATTCCATGAGGAATTTGTTTTAGTGGTCCCGTAATGCAAGCAATCCTGCTATTCATTTCTTTTACATGTAAAAAATGTATATTTCACACTCAGTTTGTTTCTTTTCACAAGTACTACATGTCATATACTACCTATGTGCATGATTGTTCATCTATTAATTTGGTATCGCTTATTGGATTTACGATATTGATATTTACTTGTCTATAGAGCTATTTATGCGATTGTCAAGTTGACAACTCATTGAAACACCAAACGTTCATTATGGGAAAGGTAGAAAATTCAATATATGACAAAACTCAAAATTCAAATACTTTTCATTAAGAGCATGACTTAAAACTGGTATGATAGATATTGACCCAAATCAGTTATAAAGTAGAAATATCAATGACACTCCATATGATAATTATCTTTTATACTATCTATTCACAAATGAAAGTGTAAATTAACGAACAGTGATCAATCTTTTGAGTCTCAATATACGGAATACAAATTAAGGGGAATTAGACAAGGGTGTCCCCTATCC
>CAJDSM010073327.1:1037-13098 GCA_903981925.1 Ostrea lurida
CAAAAAGACCTTTTTTTCAACCCCTTGTTTGCCCTCATTTTGTTGCACTCCTAACAATCAACTACAGGCGCAAATAGAAAAGAAATATATACATGGAATATCAGGGCAAAAGCTATACTTTTTAGATAAAATTATGATGGCAAATAAAATCTGTATCAATTTTTTTTATCTCCAAAATTGAAGACTTCCAAAGATGATAATAAGAGATTACAGAAAACTCAAACATCATTCAACGCCTTAATTATTTGATGATGATGAAAATACAATCATATAACAATTGACAGTGTTTTTGTAGTATGTACATGTACAGGTGCATTGCATTTGCTTTCTCCAAAGAGAGGTAACTCAGAATTCAAGTATGAATAATTGTGCAAATTACATTCTTCATCAACTGTTATCTTTTCTAAAACACAGGAAATATGGTCTGATCTTTTCTCAAAGATTATCTAAGGGTACTATGATTTTATATAAAGAATAGTTCTATAGAATATATACAGAAAACGAGCGTTGCGTATGACCTTAAACTTTGTTAAAGTTGTTTAGGTGAATAAAAAAAATTCTGTTTATAAACTTTATTTACATTATATGCATTGTTTGTAATGTCAGACATACTATAAACAACTACATGTATCTGTTAATAATATACAGTGTATATCTTCAAATTCTGTAGTTATGTGTGCATAAAAACATGCGGTTGTAAAATGCACATATTAAAGGAACTTGTCTTCAGTTTTACACTCACGTTTTATATTTTTCTAATAAATGATAAATATTTCTTTGTAATTAAGCGATTGGGAAAACCATATCAAAAATAACCTCACACAATTTTTTTTTAACAGAAGCACTATTACTAGTAATTAGTACTAATTCCTACTAAAATTCATAATTGCCAAACAAGAAACTGCATTGTTATTTGATAAATAGTTTTTGTCGATTTTCGATCTTTTTCCCATTTTGTGGCCCAAAAAACGGTATTTCCATTTCATGTAGAGAATTCGATTTTTTTCCTATGTTATAATACACATATTAGTGAAGTCCAAATCATTCAAAACAATTCTTTTGCAATTAGGTGCAAGATTGACCTTTTTTGGAGCTAAAACAACTGGACTAGTGTATGCGCGGTTTATGTCTAGAACATCCTTATTTACATGTATGAATGACATGAGAGTGTATTTCTTATTGCTTTTGCAAGCTTCTTCGCTCTTTTCTTTTCATAATGTAGACTCATCTAGATATTGAAAGCCCTTGAATATCCTAGTTGCTTAAGTGTGTGCTTACATTCGCAGTGATGAATGAGAGCTTTGTCTCATAACCAAACTTTCACGCAAATCAGAGACTGTCTGCTCAATTGAAGAATATATTATTATCTATGTCACCTAATTGTTTGAACTATGTAAAATTGTTTAACTGAGTACCCCGGCATATTTGTGATAGAACAGGAATCTCAATTTGGTGCGCCAACGTAATCGATTTTTCAGTGTCTAAATATAAACAAAGACAATGACACATCTGATCAGATACCCCATTGCATGTACACGTACCGTCTCCCATGGTGCGCATATTACATAATGGGAGTGATTAATATTCTTTGGATTACTCGTTATCTCTCTTTGTGATTGAAACTTTCACCCCAAAGCTCAAAATTTTCAATCAAAGGGGGGATTCTTGTGAATCCAGTTGATGGGCTAATTTCCACTTCCTTTTATAGAAACTCAGGGGGTTACTTTGGTTAAAAATATTTGATTGAAATAATCTTTCCCTGCTTAATGATTGATTGTACACTTTCTTTACGATCAGATTCTAAAGAAGAAGTAACATTCCAACTTTACCAAAGTCTATGACTTCAAGACAATACAGTGGAATACAATACAGCGACGTAGAATTCGTTAACGCCAAAAACAATCATAAGCATGGTTTCATTAAACAAAATAACTTTTATAAAAATATTCGGGTAACTATTTTAATATTAATAAATACAATTCTACAGGAAGTACCTTTCTTTCTTTTTTTAAATTCGTAATCTTTTGGTAGCTATATTTCCAGCTATGAATTTAATTTCTCCCAAATTCTATATTATAGTCCACCTACATGGAATGTTCGGTCATCCGAGTTTGGGTACTACCCACTGCCCTGTCAAAACAATAACTCCATACAAATATCCGGGAAATTTGACTCTTTATCACAAAGAAACCAGAATTGTTCAAAACAAAATGGAACCTCTACCTTGCTGTTCCTTTCTAAAACAAACTGATATAGAATATGCACATTATTTATGATACAATTGCAATGATTTTCATTTCTAATTAAAAAAAAATTCAAGATTCGGTTGTATTGTACTAATCAAGGAATATTCTGATACAATTTGAATGGCCAATTCTGTCTAACACTATCTATTCTACGTGTACTTAGATTGATAGAAAATGTGAACATTTAGTTTAAGATAACAGTGTTGATAACGAACAATGACTCCTCACTCAAAACTGAAGCAGGGTAGATACGGACCCATGAAAACACCCGAGGAAAGACCGGATGCCATGGTGGAGTATTGTTTTAAAAGAAGAAATAAATTACTCCAATTTTGTTTGTTGTATCGAATCTTAATAAATTGAAATGCGAGTTTCCCGGTAAGTTAGAGATGTGAGAAGAATTGATTACACAAAATATGTACCGTCTATTCAAAGCATGTTTAATAGAGGACAAAGTTCAACTACATGTTATTTTTCGAAAAAAAAATAATGTCGGATAACTTTCAGAAAATATATATGCACATCTTCAATTTGTTCATAATGTGCAAATTTTGAGGGATGTTTATTAAAGATGTGAGAGTAGTTGATTATACCGAATGGGTACCGTCTATTCAAAGAATGCTTAAAACGACAACGTTCAACTCGTAAATTTTTCGAAAAATTTCATAGTTTATTTTTCAAATGGCACATGTTATTATGCACATTTTCAATGTGTCCATACAACTTTAAAAAGTTGGAGGAATTTCAAGTTGTGAGGAGTTGATTACAAAAAGTAGGTAGCCGATTACAAGGACGCCCGCCAGCCATTCACCATAATACATGTATAAGCCGGATGCACATTCAACAGCCGGTCACAATTCCGGACAACTTTGCATCATGAGCTACGGTTTTGTTTTTAATGAACACCGATGCCAAACAAGTCAACAATTCTAACTTGACTTTTATACAGTGTAAAAAAGATCACCTTATAAATAAATGCTATAATTTTTAACCTAATGTGGATAAAATATGTTACAGTCAGTATAGAAATGTAATTAACGTAAAAAATATATATATATATAACATTCAGACTGACATGGCATGGTAATGGATTATAAATCATTGTCTACAATACGGAATATAGCTGTGCTCATTTATCGAAATACTTCAACTACTATCTTAGTATACAAAGGCATTTCACAGAAATCGATTCTTTTATAATAATAATCTACTGAGTTTATTCCGTCCACTTCCATCCTTGCTGAGCTTTCTTTCAGGAGTTCATGTCTGAAATATATTGCCAAGAAGGTGAAATAAATAAGTAATCATAATACTGTTTAGAATAGCTGATCTGTAATGGTATGCATCACATACTCGTGAAATTGGTTTATAAAGGCTTAACGAAGGGGTTTTTGTTAATGAAATAACAAAGAGCACTTTTACTGAATCAAGATCTCACCTGTTGGGATTTCCAACATTTTTCATATGCTTCATCATTTTGTACCTGGAGATATTCATAGGAAACCTTTTCAGTCGAAATTCTCTCTTTACCATTCTGAAATCAATTACAGTGATCCTTAGCAGGAAGAGAAATATAAATAAGTTCACACTAGCTTACAGAAGGTTTTACTATAGTCAAGGATGTCGAAACAAAAAGTGAGCAAGCTCACATACCCCACGCTCCAACATTGCTTGAGAATGGTGCACATTATGTAAGGTACATGTAGTTTTGGGCAATCATGCAGGTAGAAAATCATAAATTGAATATCGGTTATAAAAGGATAAACATAATCGATAAATTATTGGTTATGCTAGGATTTTTTGGTAAAATAAAGTAAGAGATCTTAATTAATCCTTCTCCCATTCAGTGTTTAAAGGGATATAAATTCCTCCTTAGAAAACTCAAATCAGAATTCCTGTAAGATATGCCACATCTAGGACACTGTATGTCTCCTTATATAATATGTAGCATAGAAGTTTCACGAAACTCTGATGAACGGTTTCAGAGGAGTTCGCTGACAAACGTTTTCAGTTAGTGATAATTATTTGGCCAAATGTCTAAGTTCAAAAGGACATACTCAAGAAAAATTGAATAGACAAATTTCCTGTGTATATGGCTGCATCTCACAGGTATGTTCTTCATAACTACAAAGTTTCACGAAATTTGTTGAGCGGTTCAGAGGAGGTTGTGCGCTGACCACAAAAACCCCAACAAAAATGCGCTGACCACAAAAAACCAAACAACAAATATTCTACTAATTCAAAAAGGGCATAACTCCCAAAAAAAATTGAATAAGATTTTCCTTGTGTATATGCGCATCTACACGGTATTTTCTTCACGAAATCCTGTTGAGCGGTTTCAGAGGAGTTGCGCTGACCAAAGAAAACAAGAGGCCCCATGGGCACATCGCTCACCTGAGCAAGCTGCTTCACTAAAGAAGAGCAGTAGTTTGGGATTTAGAATGTACCATGTGGAGCTAGAATCTAACCTATGTCATATAAATTTCAGCTTTCCTGTCAGGTGGTTCTTGAGAGAGAAGATTTTTAAAGATTTTACCCTATTATCATGTGCATGTAAATTGATCCCCTATTGTGGCCCCCATCATACCCCGGGGGTCATGGTTGGAACAAACTTGAATCTTCTTTATATCAGGAAGCTCTACACATGTATATTAAATTCAGCTTCCTGGGCCCAGTGGTTCTTGAAGAAAGATTTTAAAGATTGTTCCTATATAGCCATAGTAAAATTTTGAATCCCCTATTGGGGCCCACATAGTACCCCCGGGGGTCAGTGATTTGAACAAACTTGAATCTCCTATATATCAAGGAAGCTTCTATACAATTTTCAGCTTTCCTGGTCTAGTGGTTCTTGAGAAAGGAAGATGTTTTTAAAAAATTTCCCTATAAAATAATATGTAAACATTTGATCCCGTATTGTGGCCCATCGTACCCCGGGGGTCATGATTTGAACAAACGTGAATCTCCTCTGTATCAGGAAGCTTCCATATAAAATTTCAGCTTTCCTGGCCCAGTGGCTCTTGAAGAAGAAGATTTTTAAGATTTTCCCACTATAATCATAGTGTAAAAACTTTGAATCCCTTTTGTGGCTCCATCGTGACCCCCGGGGGTCATGATTTGTACAAACTTGAATCTCCTCTATATATCAGGAAGCTTCCATTAAATTTCAGCTTCCTGTCCCAGTGGTTCTTGAGAAGAAGATTTTTAAGATTTTTTTTTCTATAATCACATGTCAAACTTTGATCCCCTATTGTGCCCATCGTAACCCCGGGGGTGTCAGATTGAACAAACTTAAATCTCCTCTATATCAGGAACCTTCCATATAAATTTCAGCTTTTTCTGGCCCAGTGGTTCTTGAGACGAAGAAGATTTTAAATCACACCACCCTATTTTTTGCGTTTTCTCGTGATTATCTCCCCTTTCTGAGGGCCTGGTCCTTCATTTGAAGCCCCTTTACCCAAGGACTGACGTATTACCAAGTTGGTTGAATTTGGCCCAGCGGTTCTTGAGAAGAAGTCGAAAATGTGAAAAGTTAACAGACGGACGGACGGACGACGGACAAAAGGTGATCAGAATAGCTCACTTGAACCTTTGGTTCAGGTGAGCTAAAAAAAAAAAACAAAACAAACAGGACTGACGGCACGGGTCATAAAACTAGTTATAACCTCTCCGCGAACTCGTTGCGTGGTATAATGGACATAGTTACATGTATAACCAGTCACAAAACCTTTCTTTACCATTCTAAAAACGATTACAGCAATCCTTAGCACGACTAAAACAACTACATGTAGTTCTAATTGGAACGGGAACCATTACGTATGTTCCCCAAACCTCGCGCATTTAGAAACCGGTCTCGATATGCTTCTGCAAAACCATTTATCTTACAATCTAGTTTTTATACTCCACGGAAATTTTCGGGGGAGCATATAGTCGCCGTCGTGTCCGTCCTTTCCTCCGTCCGTCCTAAACCTTTCATCAGAAATTAATACAATCTATAAGAAATGTTCCTTAAGAGAGGGGCTTGTGAACCCAGGTCTTTCAAGGGCATTCTGGAAAGGTCAGGTCACTCAAATCATATAAATATTCCTTATTTCAAGATCAATAAGGGGTCTCAATGTCTACAAACCATTTGAATATGAAACAATTTCAACAAGGAATAAAACACATTATATCAACTCCGATGTTAGTGTAGCAATATTCCTATACCCGTGCATGCACATGCAAATGATTAGTATCCTTCTACACATCTACAAATGATATATTATCATTCTTAAGAAGATTGTATATCAATCCAATGCGTGGAGTCTCAGATCAATCCCAAACAAAAAAGTAGAGGAGAAAAAAAGAAACATACTAAAGTAAAAACATGTTTCGAAACTTCCTTTGGGGAACATAATAAACTAGATACTGTACAATCTCGTTGCCAGCAACAAGTAGGTCCGTTAAGTTTTACTTCTGATGAGATAAGATCTTGACAACGATAATTCGTTCGCTGAAAAACGACCACAAATCAAAGGAATTACCAGTCATTCGCAGAAAATAGGAACAACAAGAAGGTACTGTGAGCAATGCTCCACTAAGGATACCCCCCATCCCCCCACCCCCCCACCCCGCTTACCCAATCTCCCGAAGGTATTTGTTTAACGTCCAAGAATTGTGAAATGGAATTTCATTGCTACCTTTATGTCCAGAGAGTTGACCTTCACCTTTTGAATCCCAAATTCAAACAGGGAAACATCTTTGACTCATGGACAGTTCATGTATGACATGCCTGTTGGTTGAAATTTTTTTTTCCTTTTAGGGGAAGTATAATGCCTCTTACAGCCCAAAAATCACATGGTACTCCCATTCCAGTGCGTTTGACCGTCTGAACGTTTTGAACCTACATTCAATAGGGAAAATCTCGTCGTTCCAGTATGATAGTCCATATGTATGATATGGTAACTCTAGACCGCATAATAATCCTCCTAGAGCACGGTACACTGTGTAATCATATTGCTACTTCGATGTTAGTGTGTTTGACCTTTTGACCCCAAAGTCGAAGGAACTCTTCGTCCCAAATGGGTAGTCTATATGCCAGATATGGTGAAATGTAGGTGGACAGGATAACACTTTAGAGCCCGGAAACCATATTTGCTACTTCATTTTCCAGATCTGTGCTGAACTTGACCTTTTGACCCCAGCATCAACAGGAAAACATCTTGTCCCATAAGTAGTCCATATGTTATGATATGGCGACTCTAGGTGAAAGGATAACCACTTAGAGCCCAGGAAACCATGCTACTTCATTGATCCAGTGTGCTTGACCTTTGACTCCAAAATCAATAGGAACATCTTCTTCCCTAGTAAGTCCATACATGTATGGTATGTATGGTGACTAGGTGGAAAGGATAACACTTAGATCCGGGAACCATTTTGCCTACTTCATTGGTCCAGTGTGCTTGACCTTGACCTTTGACTCAACAATAGGGAACCATCTTCGTCCCAAAAGAATAATCCATATGATGATATTGACTCTAGGTGGAAAAGGATAACACTTTAAGCCCGGGAAAACCATTGCTACTTCCATGTCCAGTGCGCTTGACCCTCCTTTTAACCCAAAATCGGATAGGACATTCTTCGTCCCATGTGTCCATATGGCAATATGGTACTTAGGTGAAAGATAACATTTTAAAGCCCGGAAACCATTGCGTCTACAGACGGACAACCCGATCTCATACCCAAGAAACCAACAAAATAAAAACAGAACACAATTACATGCCACACCTAAAAACACCACCTCACCTAAACCACACCACGCCAGAACTCACACCAAACATCCCATCCCACTCAAAACAAAAAAAACACACGCAACCAAAACAAACCAAAAACAACAAACACAAAACACTACCAACAACAACAACCAAAAAACCACAAAGCATCCCCCCAACAACAACACAATAACAACCCCTAGAAAAACTAAAAACGCAAGCCAACCTAAGACTAATCCACACTCCCTCCTCCTCTCCTTTGAAAAAGATAATCATAGAAGCAACGCCAATACCAGTCCATCAAAACATCAAATCCTCAAACACACACCCAAAACTCCAAATAACCAACAAAAAACCCAAAAAAACAAAAGAACACAAAAAAACGTATTGCGGTGGGATATAAATTACACCTGCGTACTATGTCGCAAGTATATCTTGCGTGATTGTAGAAAGAAAAGTATGCTTGATAAATAGGTTGGCGTGCGTTTTTAAGTATTAATTAATCGCTATTGTGTTTATTTTCCATTGAAAGACATTCATGATAAGAGAACCTTTTAAAAGCCCAATAACCGATTTTTTGTTTTGGGGCCCCAAACCCACAGAAAAAAAAGTTCCCTCGTGTAAAAGCAAGTTAGAAGACATAAACATCATATACCAGTGTTTCTGAAAAAGTATGATTGCTTCCAGATACCAAAGGGGAATAATAGTACAATGGACTTTGAATAAATTACCCCCATATATTGGATTGATTATTGTTTACATAAACAAATAGGCGAAAGCTTAAAAGGTAACATCGTGTAACACGTAATTCATTAATCCAAAACTTAGATGTTCGGTGCGCACACGAATGCCCCCCTACAGTGAAGTCTAATGAAGGAAATCCGTAATTGGTGAATATTATTGAAAAGTTTTTTTTCAAATGCATGAAACTGTGGCGTATCTATATACCAAATTTGAGTTGAATGTGTGCAACCGTTGCAGAGATAATAAACGGAAAACGAAAAATTTCTGATTTTTTTCTAAGTTCAAGAGGTCTAAATCTGTCAAAAAAATATTATCATCGGAACCTGACCAAGATGTTATGGAAGATCCTCGACCTTACCTGGCATTCATATTATAAACTGACAAAAAAAAATAAATTGGATCCCAAGGTTGTTTGCCCTATAACCAAAATTTTCGTTTTTTATCCACAAACATGTCGGTGATTATAAAGCATAAATTCTTTGCATTTTACGACAATTCATGATGTTTGGGCATTAAAACTTAGATACGCCATTTGCAAAACTCCAAAAAATTTATCACTCCTCAGGCCTGATAATCTATGATCATACATGTACTAGGGCTATTATTTTTTGCAGTAAGAAATTTGTTGAAATTTCACTTTAATTTTTACCATTTTTTGAGGCAGATTTTCCCCTTCGTTGGGCCTACTCCTTTGAGTTGGAATGGTGTGCAACCGTTGCAAGAATTAATGAACCGGAAACGAAAAATGTATGATTTTTTTTTCTAAGTTCAAAGAGGGCTAACTCTGTCAAAACCATCGTACCATACCCAAATTTCAGAACTTTTGAACCTGCATTATTCCGTGACATTATCCATATTACCAAATTTTGAGTCGAATGTGTGCAACCGTTGCAGAGATAATGAACGGAAACGAAAAATTTTCTTGATTTTTTCTAGTTCAAGAGGGCTTAAATCATCGGACCATGCACCAAATTCGAACGTTGACCTGCATATTCCTGTGACTTATCCATATACCAAATTTTGACTGAAAGTGTGCTACGTTGCAGAGATACATGAACGGAAACCAAATGATGAAGGAATGACCGGAGCAGGGTAACACTATCCTCCGCCCCCGGCCATTTTATTGGCTGGGGCAAAAAATCTGAGTGTAGGGCCAACACGGACCTCCGACAAAAGCGAAGGTAGGATTCAGCCGTGCCTTATGGAGAATAAGCATCCTCTGCTGACCTGTCACACTCGCCGTGAGCCCATAAGTCAAAACAAAGTAAACGGGGTTACCCGTTTTTCGTCCAATCTAGTACGATTGATTATTTGTTGTTTTTACGTCCCCACTCGAGAATATTTCACTCATACGGAGGACGTCAACCATTTTACTGGTGAAGGGTTGCAACTTTTAGGCCTAATGCTCGGCACTTCAGGGCCTTTGCTGTGAACGACACCTCGGTTTTTCTTGATCTCATTTCGAATGACCTCCCCATTCAGTCGCCTCTTACGACACGGAAGGGATGCTGGGACCTATTTCTAATCCGGACCCCCACGAGTCTTGCATTTATATATTAAAATAGTATGTTGCAATATATAGCGTAACCTCCTAACATTTTTCTTAGTGCATCTATTACATTGATAATGGTAGGTATGAAAAGAATATGAAAAGTTTATATAAATTGGAAATATGTGAATTTCAATATTTCAAAATACGCGGAAAATGTTATCCGGTAAACAAAAACAAGAGGCCATGGTCCACATCGCTCACGCTGAGTGATCTTGTCTTGGCTCAGCAGCAACAAGTGAATGATTTTAAACAAGAATTTTCAAGTTCCTAAAAAACTGACCCAGCTGGTTTTGTAGAAGAACAGGTTATGCAAAACTTATCGATCCCTATATATAAACCCCACCCTACCCCCGGGAGGTATGATCTGATAAAATTTGGATCTATTAGAGAACTACAATTCAGGAAGCTTTTAGGTAAATATTGTTTTCTTTTTGGTTCGAATGGTTCTTCAGAAGACGATTTTAAAAGATTTTTTTCTATTATATTTCAAATGAAAAACTTTGCATCCCCTTTTGTGGCCCCACGATACCCCTGGGGTTCATGATTTAACAAATTGAATCTCTACTATATAGGGAACCTCATATAAATTTTCAGCTTTTTCTGGCCGTTGTGGTTCTGAGAGAAGATTTTTAAAGATTTTCCCTATATATTCACATGTAAACTTTTGATCCAGATTGTGGCCTCACCATACCACGGGAGTCATGATTTTGAACAAACTTGATCTCCACTATATCAAGAAGCTATTCGTATAAATTTCAGCTTTTCTGGCCCTGTGTTTGTCCTTCCCTAGGCACCTGATTCCCACCTCTGGTGTGTCAGGGGTCCGTTGATTGCCCCAAACTCTTGTTTTTGTATTCGTATTTAGGGACTTTACGAGATTGATCACTTCGTTATCTTGATAAGAAAAGAGATATTAATAAAAACGTGTTACTGCTTTTGTTTTCAATTTTCGGGTCCAAGCGAGTTTCGCCAAATTGAATCTAACACGAATAAAAAGAAATGTAAACTGGTCCAATTTGAAGCCTTCATCTATCCATCCTGAAAGTTTCAATCCATATCGTATACAGTCCTAGAGAACTTCTCTGCACAAAAGGGGTCTCAAAAGTTGGAAAATCAGCCACACATCGGACAATGGCAAGAACTTATAAATTTCACACCATTACCAATCATCCTTGAAAAATCATGGAAATCGGTTTGATAGTCTCTGAGAAATCACGTGGACAACATTTACAGAAAATAATAATAGCCAAGAAAAAGAAATGATACAAATAGCAAAGTCTTCCGTCGGAAGGCCCAATATGAATAAATTTCACGCCAGCTTACAACAGGTCTTGTATGTCCAATTGAACTTGACCACGGGTTACTGAGCGGAATTTATAGCTGTCTAATGCGGGCGTAACTCTAGCGATGTAAAATGTGTTGCATTAATAAAACACTACCAAAGTAAATTAAAGATAATGCAGTGTAATTATGATGTAAATGTGTTACATATAAAATGGCGAAGTAAACAATGTGTTATTTACGCAATCATAGTCCCAAACCAGATGTATTTGTGAAACATGAATGCCCCCGGATTCCACATGCCTGTGGAAGGGGCTTTCCAAAGGGATTATGCATGTGAAATTTGAAAAGTGTATTACTTGCCATTCAAAAGTTATGGCCACTAAGTTATTGAAAAGTAGATCAAACTTCAAGGTCAAGGATAAAAAAAAATGTTGGTACCAATAGAAAGGTTGATTATTTATTTATTGTTTTACATCTCACCGAGAATA
>CAJDSM010073333.1:0-10503 GCA_903981925.1 Ostrea lurida
TTATGTTACCATGTCAAAGACTATAAAAACTTAAGTTTTGTACCATTCGTTATTAATTTTGCCCTAAGGTCGACAGGAAATGGCCATTGTAAGTTTACTCACCTATCCAGCACATGCATCTTGTCGCCATTTCTTGCGTCACTGTTACATAGGTGATTCTCAATTATCAAGGAAGAAATCGATACACAGGTGAATTTAAAACAGCACCAACTCAAAGTCCCCAGCCGACATCGTAGTGTATTCCTTCCCACTGCCAGGGGATATCTATCGTCGCGATGTACAGTTTTATCGTGTTCTGTTCGTGTTTTGATCGGTTTATAGGCTGTATGTTTATCTATGTATTAATTTGTCTGCGTTCCGTTTGACGAATGGACATTCATATTGTCCTACTTTGAATTCGTTAACATTATTGATTGAATAATGACGACTATGACTCTGCCTCCTAATAGGTAACCGGATCCCATCTAATGGTGTATCACAAGGGATCCGTGTGTCGCACCAAAGACGTCTTAGATTCATGGTTATTACTGTTGGCCCGTAAGACTGGTCTACGTCTAGATTAATACCACGCATGGGTTCATTGTAATCTGTCCTTTTTACAGATACAATCGCTAGAATAATAGCACTCTCTCCAAAAGTTAATGATTTTTTATAACAACTTAACATTTTTCTATTGCTCTTGACTAAGAGTTGACCTGTATTTAACAACAAGACCGACCGTAAAAATTAATCTCTGATGTTGATTGAGTGTGTATTTACAATTGTATGTCAGTGAGAGCAGCTCACCTTAATCACGACATCGGCTGAGATTCGGCCCATAGAAATGGGGATAAGCCGACATCTCCGCGAGCAATAATCTAAGAAGAAGCACCGATATTTGCTCCCAAGTATTGATTAAACGGATTGTCAATACTCTAATTGAGACCCGGTCTTACAAAAGGAGACACAGAACAAACCGACCATATATCGAGTCGGGTCAATGCAATTCAGCTAATTGGCAAGATTGGTATTTCGTCAAATCGGGCGGACATCTGTACTGACAACCCCACTGTGTCATCTTACCGTTGAAAATACCAGACTAGCCACGGCACCTAGATATTGAACCATTTTCTCGCAAAGCAAACAGCGAAATTGTAAGAATCCCAGACTCCGGCAAAAAAAATGGTACCTGGTGAATTTCGTAGGAGATCTGCGGAAGAAACCAGCGAAAGGATTATGCCATAGAAGCAGTAAAAAGAACAAATCAAGCTTTAAATTTCAGTTAATAAGCATATCAAATTCAAAAACATGACCTTGACCGTAATAATATCCCTCCGATGAAAAGACGAGGAAAATCCAGATGAACGAATTCGATAATGTTAGGTATGACCTAACTCAAAATATGCTAAATCATCAAATTACATTCTGAGTTAATCTATCGGCGGTAGGAAGAGAAAAATATGAAGTCTCTGAACTTCCGAGTGGAATAACTTTCATTTCAATGACGTTGTAAAGCTGTTGGTTAGTTAGATACTTTGCAGTATTACTTCATTTGCGATTCTTTTAGATGTGTCGGAAATTCGTGTAAATGATCAAACACCAATTGGAAGAAAAGACGCCACTGAAACACTTAGCGAAGTTATACAAGTGGGTTGAAACTTTATAATTATAAACGTCAAATTCATCTATTTCGATTCATAGTGAATAACAATTTTTAATATAAGTAAACAACAGATGTGAAGAGCGAGCGACTAGAAAAAGCATGATTCCCTTGTACAACCAAAAGATGTAAGAGGACACAAAACAAGGGTGACCCGCAGAAACAGAATAAATCGTCTGAAAACATGCACATACAATGACAAAATAAATAGTAACAGAAAAAGGATGTGTATCAGCTGAAGCACAGTATTCGGTGTGTCCCTATTACCCATCGAGCAGTGGAGCTGAATAAGCATAGAACAGCATGGTATAAATAACTAAAGGAAACTCAGTACCATTGCTCCTTGAATAATGTACACAATTCAACACTGTCACATAATAAAAAAAAAAAATATCATGATATGAAGGTTTAATCTTAATGCATGACAACGGAAGGGAAAACACTCCAATATCGGATAATGTAGTCTCAAGGATGCCCCAGCCTAATAGCCAGAGAATCCGAACTTTCCTCTTTCTCTCTATGAGTAAACACAAATTCAGCAGCATGGACGAATTTATACACCATCATACAAGATAAGCGGAAAAGGAGCCGAGATCTAAAGGCCTAGCTTCCCATCTCTTCCTATGCACATAATTATGTACATCGTTTCCTTTTAATTCATAATAATGGCACCTTACGGTCACATAGCGTACGTACAAAAAAAAATAGAGAAAGTTGATAGGTGCTTCAACACCAACCCTCCTTACTATGTTGTGGCTGACTTGCGCCTCATTTTGCACTGGATCAACGAGAGATACAGCAACCGTAGACCAATTTAATGAATTTATAACACATAGTGATTAGTCCTTATTAAAGTACTAGTACTCACCTCAAGAGTGTATGTTAGTCACTACTCATAGCTATCGACGAGACGTGACACAAGGCTATTGATGGGTAGGTATACTAAAACTTCTATTCAGGATTTATAACTCACTAAACTAAGTATTGATTACGAGTGTTCATCGTAGACATAAATTAGGCGATCATAGCACAGCTCTTGTGTGACGGTAGAGATCTTGACGATCATCACTACACTGCTTCATTCATAAATAAACTACAGCTACTCAACCTTTTGAACTCACACGAAGATAATTTCATAGTTCGAGAATACTGATACCACTAGACAGCACATTGATGATTGGACGGAATCCAATAGAGCTGACAGATATAGAATCTTTCTCATTGTATGTATGACACCCTTGGCTTATAAAAATTATATATGCATTTGATGTACGGTCACTAAACTCATTAGCAGTACTGGCAGTATCTTGTTATTATATATACGCCTACCCTGTTTCGAGAATCTGATATTAGATAATAAATTAGACACATTGTATACGTAAGGATTTACTCGTAGTGAACGGTATACAATTCTTGGAATGTTTAGAGCCAATTAACTATATATGACTTAATTTACATGAATATCAGGTACAGTAATCTGTATTATACTACACCGAGAGTGACGTAGTCAATGATGGTCATATACCTGATGTAGTATCTGTATTTATAATAATAAAAGCACGCTATTCCGTGAAACGGTACATACTTGAATTAATCTGTAATTCACATTAATATCACTTGCACATACATCTAATCGTCTATCCCCACACCTAGTACAATAGAGCCTTTGTGTCCATTTCATATCATAACTCATGCTCAGAGCCCCGCATACGCCTAAAAGTCAGCAATTACCAATTCAGTATGTAGCTATCGATAAATCGATAGCTGATCTGGGATTCATACGCCGACAACACGATACAGTACGATCATGTATATGCTTTGACGAACTATACACGTTACCCCTGGGGAATCATAGACATCGCCAGTAAGTCTCTCGTTATAATATTTATCATTACATAGTCCCTGCACTATGGCTCACTCTGTCAATTATATCATGTCACGGCTACTAACCGTACGTGTAATTAGGCATCGTATAAATGTCTGATCATGATCAAATGGAGTGCTCACAAGCTTAGATCCTAGCCATGTAATGTATTTATACATATATCATAACCAATGCTTTGCATTCTCACGCAAATTACTATTAACTATCAATTACAGAGATCAGATCTTCCATGCTTATGATTGCCTCATTGTTAATTACCATATTGCTAGTAATTCCGAAATATTGTATTTATTTAATTATCTATTGCTATTTGATGGCCGAGTCACAACTCTTGTCAGTTATTCTGTATTTGCACTGATATACCAGCCGGCATAGAGTGGCTGACAAATAAACAAATTCTCTCTTACGTGTTCTTCCGCCCACGCCCAACTAGTCTTTTACTGCGTCAGGTTCGGTAAAACGCATTTCTTGAAAAATGAATTGTTACATGAATACCAATGACAATATCATTGCAAAACAACAACCACGAAATACGTATCGAATAGGATGAATGTAGAGGATTTCAACAGAATTGGTTTTTGGATACCTCTCAAAGGTAAAGTTTGGGTCAATTATATGACTGCAGAAATTCGTTGATGTAGGCCAACACTGTCAAGATCTCAAATGGTTGATTGAAAGACTCCTGGTATATTCCAGCGAAAATAGGACGAATTCGAACTGAAGTAACACGGATCAATACGAGTGATTAATCCAAAGAAAAGATCTGGAAACAGAATAAGCAGAACACGACAAGCTTGTCGGTCCAAGTTCAATCCCTAAATACCACTGAACAGAAATTAGTAAGACCTTATATTATGTATTACAATAACTCTCAAATGATTAAATCGAATTGCTTTAATTTGTTGTATAAAATGGACTTAAATATCAAGATAATAAAGACTCTTCCTATTTTGAGGGAAATAATATGTCTCTGAAACCTCTGAAGGTGTTTTCTGAGTGAGAGGAAAATTCTGGGTACTTATTGAACAAGTAATGGATTTAGATATCTTATCACATGTATATTTCAAAATAAATCGAATATGAACAAGCCATTATATCTACAACAAGTAGATTTACAACAATAAAAACTGTGGGAATGATATTACATTACAACAATTAAAAAAATAGATTTTATTGGAAATGAATGTTATTCAAAATCGAACGTTAGATTACAAATAATATCCGTAATTAGCAAGCCTATGCTGTGTATCCTGACCAAAGATTGAATCCTTATAATGTTCTAATAAGACCCCAAATAATTCTCGATCTATTGGTAAACAAATCATTTTTATAGAACAAGATGCTAATTCTGACAAGAGGCATCAAGGACGATATATAAAAGTTGATATAATCATATGGAAGAATGGTTACACTTCTTTGAGTTAATGATCATTATTGTAAACTATCACAGATAAGGGATTTAATTTGTTGAGGAAAATATCAATAATAGCATAATTCAATGCTAAATTAGAGCATTCCAGGGTGAAAAAGTCAGTGATTGGCCAAAAACCATCATTAAGCTCAAAACCCATGATGATTATGTTAAACCACGAGTTGCTTTGGTTGTGTAAAAATGCAAAAAGCAACAACTTTGTTTAGAGGATGATTCTAAACCAAAAATATGCTTCTGTCACATCCATGCAACAGACAAAAATGGAGTGACTTTTGGACATAATTTACTAAAGAGTGAGCAAAAATAATCCACAAAATATCCTTTCAGAGTGACAAAGGACAGTAAGCATATCAGTGGTGTTCATCACCAGATAAGTTAAAAAACTCGCATCCTAGCCAACCAAATTCCTTTTCTCTATTTTGAATTAAAAAAGTTAATTCAAAGTACTTCAGATGGCACTGACTTTGTTCACTCGCAGAAGAGGCATCTAATGAACATATTTTTATGCGAGTGACCTATTTTTTATACTAAATTTTTTGTGAGTGAATGTGAGGCTTTTTCTACAAGATACGTAGAATACTGGTTTGCCAAACTAGCTCATTTCCCCGTTAAAGTAAATCTTTATGTCTTGTTCTATTGAATAACAATAGTATTGTTCAAAAACATTTGCCTTGAGAAGATACTATGTGTAGTGTCTAAGGTTCAGACTACAGCAATGGATGTGTACTGAGGAAGTCCTTGAAGCTTGTTACAATGCAGCAATAATCACTAATGAAATTCTTCTATTTGAAAACACCACAATTAAATTCTTAATAAAAATGGTAAAAAATAAAAATTTGATACTCTCTCAGTGTAACAAGTATGTGATATTCCAATTCTGTTTTTTCTTATAACTAGCTATCTCCTACTGGCTGTCTGTTCTTATTATAACTCTTACTTTCTGCTTTCGTATGATTATGACAATCTCCAATATATTGCTGATGTATTTTTTTTTCTTTTCGAATTTGTATTATTGCCATAATAAAGAACTATATATGAATATTACTCTGAATAATTATATTGAAACAAAAAAAAAAAATAAAAAAATGATAAAAAAAAAAAAAAAAAAGAAAACAAAAAAAAAAATTCTGTATCTTTTTTTTTCAACAAAAAATTGCTTAAAATTCCCTAAATTTGGAAATTAAAACAAAGCTCATATTTATGATATTGATTTTGTATGATTAATTCACTTTTAGGCTGAGCTATAATTATGATATGAAAAAAATTTTCTTTTGTGGGGGAAAAATAATTTTATTATGCAAAACATTACGAAAGCCATATCCAGAGTCTAAAATAATTTTTTGTCTTATTATGTATCTTTGTCTCCAAAAATGTAAAAAAAAATATAACACATCTTCTTGAGAAGAAATATAGCTTATCTGGTATTAAAACGAGCATTATTCACCTAAAAAAAATCCCTAATTTGATTACTTGTCGAAGATGTAGGAAGCAAAAGATTACCGTTATTTCTTTCGTCAATGTATTTCTTCCAAATAGATCATAACATGGTTAATTTAACAGTCCGTATAAATTAGTGTTTATTTAACCTCGAACACGTTATTGCGTGTTCTTGAGAGTCTATACCTGAGAGTGATATTATTCAACTCCGTTTCACCTTCTTCTAGGATGTGACGCTCAGCTGCATTTACAACAGATGTACACTTCACGTTGTGAGCCAATTTAAAACGTTTAATATGATGACAATAATAGAAACCTAGATTCCGGACAGAGCGTATAGATAAGTGGTTACCTAGTACAATTGTAAATTGCTAAAGACCCTTATACGTTATCTATCGGCAAATTGAGGGCAACTGTCGAGCCATTTAGATATTCCCGGCGAAATACGATTCCTTTGGTATAGATACCAACATCAGATTGGGAGCCTGTTGAGTGAAGACAACTTCTCCAGATCCGTCGCACACTGTCTAAGGGCTGATTGGACAAGTGTGGACGCAAGAGTGCTGTCGTAAATAATACAACGAGGAAATGTGCGCAACCAAGAATGGTGCTTGCAAAAATATTAAGTCATATATCGTGAAGAGAAGAGGTTTCCGTGGAAAGACGTTCAAGCCTAGTTTTTACATATCTCATCAATTTAGATTATCGATAAAACTACAAGTGCTAGATTATGGCCTAAGGGCATAATCAAATTGTCTTACATCAAATTTCAGAACCGCGATCTTAATAAAATAAAAATAGATTTTTATAAAATTAAGAAATTTTTCGTACACCGTTGAAATTCAGAGTACATTACAAATCTACATTTCGTAATATAATAAAATACCTTTATTCCACTATGTCTTTCAAATCCTGATTTTACCAGACTAAACCAAACTTTGGACGAGGTCGGTGGAACCATCGATCGAAACTTTCGACGTTTGTGCGCTATAGCACGAAATTACCTAAGGTAGTGCAGTCCTTCCTGAGTGCAAGCCACACCATCGATTCGTCTGTTACCGTTTGCTACAAGAACATTTCCCAGTCTATCTACACCGTAAGCAAGTTCTGTTCGATGTCCCATGAGCGGAGACGCCCAAGTAACACAGCAGGACTCCTGGCATACACGACCACCCGAATACGGTGCCCACCGAAGGGCGGCCAGTGAACACCATCAGACATATTCACAATAATCTACTGCAAGACCTCTTTTGAGCAGCACCAGAAAATGCCTGAAGGTATCGGCTCCAGTCCAAGCTGGAAGAGAAGTATTAATGTTGCGACATTTGTGGTAAATCCTAGCAGAAGTAATGTAGGAAAAAGCTGCGGCATCTTTTTTCTGATTACATCGGAAAAGTTACACGTGTCTGTATATGAGACATCTAAGAAGAGTCAAAAGTCCGCAAATTTGTATACCTTATTATGTCTCAGCTGTTTAAGAAACACACGTGATGGGCAAGAGAAAAGAACTATTCCTGACTTCAATTCACGGTACAAAACGGGCCTGAATGGACCTAAATGTAACATTCTCCTCTTCCTATTCGATTCTTATATACTTCACATTCAAATCTGCTGAAATTAAAGTCGTTACATGATGTTTGCCTCTTCGTAATATATTCACGGGATTGTTTTTTATCCTGTCATTTTATTCCCTAATCCCCGCATTGCCCAACAGAAATTATTATATTTGATGTGTACTAAAAAGCAAAAAGAAATTGACTATAAAATGGGTAATATCCCCACTGCGTCCCACCCGAGGATCGTGTTTTGCATCCCTTGTAAAACTAAACTGGCCAGCCACGTCTTCGCTAATCGCTGAACCAGTCCATTGAACAAAACTATAGCTCTCACTTTGTATCTTACGCCTGTAACACGCTAGACGGTCATTCCGACATAAATTCAAACCGGGGATCATGCCATGATACGATCAACTGCGTTGAATATTCTTTAAAGCGCACAGTTAATTCAGTAAAATCGACAGCCCAAAGCCATGGAAAATTGTAAGAAGAAAAATCTACATAAATTATAAGATTTAATACATCTTAGATACAGCGCATCAGACGTAACAGAGTAATACGTACATCGTTATGCTGTAGCCTTCAACTCGACATTTACATAATACTTTTGGTGTACAATATTCCATTTGATACACCTGCTAATGACCTGTTTAATTATGTCTAATCAACTAAATTCGAATACACAGAGCACATGATCCCCATGTTTCAATGTTAGGGGACTCAGAAGTTGCGTATTAAATACTGATTTTGACTATTCCGTTTATAGGTGTTTCATGGCGAGTGTTGATCAGTCCAACAGGAGACGCTTACTCCTCTTAGGCGCATTATCCACTTCTGGTGTGCTCAGAAAAGGTCCGTGTTTTTTGAGCAATGTTTTTATTGTTATTGTTGGAATTATATGATATCTGGATACACTTCGGCCATCTATCACTCGTCCATCGCATGCACAAAACATACGTTGCGACAAAATACAATGGCATACATTACATACATACATTACAATACAATACATACATACATACATACATACATAATACATACATATACACATACATACATATTATCAATACCATAACCACCTACATACTCTCAGTAGCATACATACATACATACATACATACATACATACATACATACATACATACATACAATACATAACATGTACCATACATACATGACATACAATACATATATACATTACATACATACATACCATCATTCATACGTGCGCCCTGAATTTTAAAGACATCATTCTGGGTGGATAAAATAAAAAAAAAAGGGGGGGGGTGTCTTATGTTATTGTAACAAATGCTTGTTAAATGGAAAATAAAGAGAAATTATTTCAAGACCCTCCATTGTGCACATCAACC
This sequence comes from Ostrea lurida, assembly GCA_903981925.1. Lineage (NCBI taxonomy): Eukaryota > Metazoa > Mollusca > Bivalvia > Ostreida > Ostreidae > Ostrea > Ostrea lurida. The sequence goes on from CAJDSM010073333.1 coordinate 9,320, forward strand.
TCATTCTAGTGTTTAATATACTTCTAGAAAAAAACCTTATTCGCATTATGAAAGAATCTCGAAGATCAAAGGCCAAAAGTTTTCGCGTCACAATGTCCTTTATCGATAGATAGAAACAAATCAATACAAAAAAGGCTTTATCTTCAGACAAAACATTTGGTAAACATATTGGAACATGAATCTTCTATCATTATCGATAATTCAACGCAATACTTCTCCTGCATTGATGCACTGTGTGATAATAGTCAACTTTGTTCAAAAATGCAGACGTAAACTAAGAAAAAGTTTTTATTCTCAAAACTATTCGATCCGATGAACAGGTACACAAACGACCAGTAGTAAGAAGTTTTTAACCATGAACTGAAAACAACCCCATAAAAACAATTTAGTTTCTAACCGAGTATGGAGTCCACGCGATCTTCTCTCCTCCGCAACATCCAATCGCACCGGCACGTCTCACTGAATCAGGTCATGGTCCACTGTCACGATCGGGAGAAAAAACTGTACAATTCCATAAAAAAAACAAGAAAAAAAGAACATCTAACAATCCGTCACGTCTCACATGTCAAATATCTGAAAAACATAGCATAGACAGTTTATAAGTCCCAAATTAAGTTCGTCATCTAGGCGAGCAATAAAAAAAAATCTAAAAAGGTAATTTGTTTATGTTACCATGTCAAAGACTATCAAAAACTAAGTTGTATCCATTCCGTTATTCAATTTGCCCTAAAGGTCGACAGGAAATGGCCATTGTAAGTTTACCACCTATCCACTCACAGCATCTTGTCCGCCACTTCTGCGTCGAACTGAGTAACAATAGGTGAATTCCAATTATCAAGGAAGAAATCGAATACACTAGGTAAATTAAAAACAGCAACCAACTTCAAAGTCCCCAGCCGCATGATCGTAGAGTAATTCCTTCCCACCTGCCAGGGGATATTCTATCGTCGCGATGTATACAGTTTTATCGTGTTCTCTGTTCGTGTTTTTATCGGTGTTATAGGAGCTGTATGTTATAATATGTATCAATTGTCTGCGTTATCCGTGTTGAGAGAATGGGACATTCATATTGTCATATACTTTGAATTTCGTTAACATTATTGATGGAATAATGATTTTTATTTTTTTTTTGTTTTCTGTGTTTCCTCTTCCGATAACGGATAATGGGTATTGCGCTTTGTGGT
>CAJDSM010073350.1:6407-18291 GCA_903981925.1 Ostrea lurida
ACAAACAAAACAAATAGGGGGGGGGGGGGTCTTGGAGTCGGCAGTGATTTTGAATTATATATCTTATTTTGCAACGGAAGAAAGATACAAAGTGTTAAATTCTTAAATAGTGGAACGGTAGAGGTACTCAATGTCACACACACAATAACTCAGTGTTGCAAGGAAGTGTTGTTTAGCTCACCTGAACATTGACATTATTTTAATCTTGCAGAGGAAAAATGGGTTTGATTATTGCTTTTTGCATTCAGTCGCCTCTTACGACACGCCGGTCAGATGGTCTACGTTGTGTCAGAAGGGCAAGTTCCGGATGACGAGGCAATCTCCACAATTCCGCTGCCCTACATCCGTAGGCAACGGAGGAATCCAGATTGTTCGGATACTCAACATCCCTAACCCATTCCACCATGTGACCGGGCGGAAAACCTTCGGGCCTTCAACGTCCTGATATCCGAATCAACATACTGTTGCGCACAGTTCCCTGGGTCCACCAGTCAGGGAACAAGGTCCTCTCTTCAGAAACATTGGCGCTCAAAGCACTCTTTAAAAATTTTATTGCTTCCTCTTATCTTAATCCGAGGGACTTCCCAGGCAGATCCAAGAGGACTTTCCACCAGCATGGCAAGTTCGAGGCATCAGACAACCTTAGAGAGCCTCTGAATGCTATGCTCTACTATACAATATACCAAATCCTTATCGAAGTGAGAAAAGTATAAGGCTACCAGAAAAGCGGGGACACATGCTGTGGAATCATTCTAATTCGTGGGGCCAATGTTTGTGGGTAACCAATATTTTGCTGGTTCGTGGGGACGTAATTTTGTGGGTAATTTATAGATAATGCGAACGGCAAAATATTTATAAAGATTAAAAGGAAAATAAAATATGTTCGTGGGGATGTTAATTCGCGGGTAAATGTGACCCAGGAATCCACGAACATTACATGAACAACGTGAAATATAAAATGGCGAAGTAACAAAGTATGAAACGTAATCATAGTCCAAAAAACACATACAAAATCGGATGTAGGGCAACACGGACCTTCGACGAAGCGAAGGCAGGATCAGGTGCCATGGAGGAGTAAGCATCCTCTGCTGACCGGTCACACCCGCCGTGAGCCTGTAGTCGAAACAAAGTAAACGGGTTACCCGTCGTCAAATCTAGTATGAAAATGACAGTCTAACAAATGGTATGAAACAAATCAGTCAACATATGACTTAGTGATACTTTGTAATCGCAAACAAGGTCATTTATAGCGACCGTAGAATTTGCGAAAATGATGACTTTAAACGAGATTCGTTATAACCCTGCAACATCAACTTTTTGGTTAGTAGTTGGCCTTGCTTTAAAAAATCATCATACGCATGGCATGCCCTTGCGTAACGAATCAACTGAGAGACATACACACCATAAGCAGGTGATAGTGGTACATTACTACACAAAAAAGGAAAGTTGACAATGCAAAGTCAAAGTCATCACGTTTATCATATAATGTAGTTGTCAGTCTGCCATTAGAGTCAATATTAAGTAAAATATCCAAATATGAAGCACATATGTCAGATTCTGTGGTGTCCTTTATTTCAAGTTCGTCAGGATATATCAAATGGACATAATTTTTGAAAATTATGATTGTTAATTGATAAGACATCGTCATATACCTATAAGTAAGGTTGAAGGACACGGCAAGTTTTTGTTTTTATCCCGTAACAGTTTCTGAACAAATTCTGCTTCATATGAATATAAAAATAAGTCTGCCAATAAGGGGGCACAATTAGTACTCATAGGAATACCAACAGACTGTTGGAAGAACATGGTCTCCAAAGACTACTACTAATATTTATTTACTTGAATTCACCTATACCCAATGCTGAATGCTCCACCTCAAATTACTAAATATCTTTTTTACTAGGTGTAAGCTACTTTGTTGTGCCGATGTGCGAGATTAGGAAAGTGGTTCTGACTCATAATACTGGTGTTCCATTTGCGTATGTTTTCCAATGATCCAATAGATAAACTTGTATTTTCGGTGGAGCCTAGCCTGATATTTTGTTTCTCAATTAGCCATAATTTATTCTAATTTGGTATCTGAAAAAGGAGTGCCTATAAAAGAAATTGTTTTAATTTATCGTGGAAGGGATAGTTTAATAAGGACTTGAGTTAATTTACTACTAACTCCCGGCAATCACTCTCTTTATGGGTGATTTTTTAATTCTATGCTCTGTTCCTGGTTTCCATCATGTGACTATTTTTATTCCACTTCCAATGTATGTGGACTTAACTCATCCTTAGTGTGTTGCAATACCTCGGGCCGATCTATCTCAAAGTACAAATTCCATTGCTGTGCCGCGAAATTGCTATATGCTCCTTTAAATTTTCCTCCTTGGCGGCGGTACTGCTATGGTAGCAACCAAAGCATAACAACCACTTTGGGACCTGATAATAACGCGTCCTGGACAAATCTTTACATCAGGTATAAACATTTAAGTGGGAAACTGAACCATCTGTTCTAAAACCAGATTTTAACATATCGAGAGGGAGGCAAAAGACTGAGATAGTAGTATAACAATATCTCATAGCCAAGATACTACTTTGGTGCATAAAAGAACTGTAAAACCAGCAAAAAGTTTTTGTTCAATTTGCATATACTGTACATTTAACCATAAAAGTATCTCATGATATGTAGCCAACTCCATTTCTATTATAACATTAATAGCTTTTGACAGTGTCCAAATGGTGCCAAATTATATAAGTTGTTCTTCGAACATTCCACACAGGGCGATATGACACTCATGATACAAAAGTGAACTTATACATAATTGTGTGACAATATTTATTTTATGTAATCTAAGATACTAGAACCCCAGTCTATTTCTCATTAATGACCAAGCAATTTATACATAAAACCAAATGTTGTTTGCATAAACTACATTCACCTGCGTACTTTCCAGCTGAAGTGAGATGGTTTTTTGCCTCCTGTTCCACTGGAAGCATGTGTTAGTTGGATTCTATGCCTTCACTACTTTCCGTAAAAAGGACTTATCATACATGTATATAACTATAATAGATGTAGGACAGTCTTGATATTATTGAGGTTTGGAGTTTGATTAATTGTGTCGAGAGATTGTGAAATATCAAGTTGTGTGGTACCGTCGCCACTTCGTATGAAGAAAATCTTTTCACTCGTATGGAAAGCATCCGTTATTTGTGTGACTCTCCTCATATTTCCCGATCCGGAACGTGAGTGTATTTCGCGCAATTCTATTATCACATTAATTCAGGACCTATTTTGGTTCGGCGCTTCATGTGCCCCGAGCCAGGGAGGGATCTTTATCGTTCCAACCAGCAGTGAATACGGGACCCATCAATTTTTTGCCCGAACATGCCACAAGGTACTCTCCATCCCAGATGTGAGTATGTACCATTCTTAAAGTTTAAATCGACTTTCTCTTAAACGTAATCATTGGCAGGCGAGTGAATGTCTAGTGAATGACGCTTTATCTATACAACTAGGCCTCTGTGGGGTCAGTCGCCACGAGGTTTATACGTCTTTGTATGAATAAAATCCAGTGAAAGGCGGTATAGTTGATAGTAATGTCTATAAACAAATACGGATCTCTCTCTGCCTTCCTCGGCCACTGCTATGTGGCTCGCGCTGTACTAGGTGCACAACTCTTTGGCTTTCATTTTGAGCCTAGATAAGACTACCGTATAAATTTTCCCTGGGAGATTATTGACGAGTTCTCAACCTCCTGTCGCACCTATATATCCAAGAGGTAATGGACGTTCACCATGAATTTTTCCTCGTCCTCTCTACATCTTGCTCCTAATGACTCTCCGTAACATCACCCGGGTCCTAAATATTTTGCATTTTGCGATTGTTGGTGTTTTCCCCAACTCGTTATCCCGTATCCTTAGGCCCCTAATTCATTGAATGCAATTTTCAGTTCTCCTGTTTAAAAACCAGCATGAAATTTATTCTCCACTTGAACAAATTTTTGCTGATGGTAAGTGAGTGTTTTTTGAAAATACGTGCCCCAATTCCGCGTACCAAGCAATTTCTAGTCTGGAGGAATTACATTTCATATCTGAAAGCGAAGGGATGTGAAGAAACTGGTACTAATATTTTTCGTAAATGTTCTAAGCATTTTAAGCGTAGAAAAATGAGTTTTTAAGTTTGTTATGTCAAATCGTAAATTATCTGCGCGATGAAGGGAAATACATGGTAAAAAGGCTTGATAAGATACTCTTAGATCCTGACTGTAAGTCATGAATTATTGCTCTGTTATATAATTCCGTGTAATTCATAGATATATTTCCCATAAGGATCTTATGGAGGCGAGGGATACTTCCTGCCACCCAGAGGACGCTTTATAACTATCATACATATCACCATAGGATCACAAACGTAATATACCCTGACCCGACCTCTCCCTCATAAACCATGAGACTCAATAAAATTCTAGAGCCAATACACCTGCGAGACACTGAATAAGGTACGAACCTACTGTCCCAACCCTCAGATACTTTATCTGGTTTAGTGTTTGTTTGGGTCCAGAAGCCTTTCTCCTTCCATGGAAAAACAAACTCAGAAATTAATACTTAATGATTTGATTATATTTGGCTAATCCGTGAAACAGTTCGTATCAACTAGTATGTAAGGTATAAAAATCATGTACACAGTGATGACCCACTGTATGGATAACGATGTATATGGGGAAGTATTGTCGGATGAGTGAGTTTGGCCGAATATAGGCACATCTGATTATAAACGTCTCTGGAGCCAAGCCCAATCTTGATATTGTTGATGTGATCTCTTGATTTTCCGTTTTCAGTTTTTGATGCATCTAGATATTTTTAAATATAAGTGGATACTAAGAGGTGAGCAGAAATGTTGGAACCACACCTTAAAAGGGAAGTCACAACTATGACTATAGCATAAAATACTTGTGTTTCGAGGGTGAGTTTAGTTTCTTTTATGTGCTCCGTCATAGTCCGAATATCATAGTGGTTTGAGGGGGCTAGTATGTGTTTTTCGTGTCTGTCCTTTACAATTATCTGGGTGCAAAGATTGTGTGGGGTCTTGGGAAACGTTTTAGAGCCGTTGGGCATTATCAACTGACCCTCTAGGTGCCATGGTTTATCAACCACATGTTGTCAAATTTGATATGTACCCTATCCACATAATAGAATCACACAGTGAGACTATGTTTCATATGTTTGTGAGCTAGGCCTATAAATCATTCCTCAATTAGTGTTTATACAACAAAAACTTAACAAGGGGGGACAATACTCGTTTATTAACAATACACAGTAAAAATATACCTCTCACCAACTTCAACTTTATTTTTCTTGGGAAAACCTAAAGCACTCCGAACAATGTAAAAGGGCTTGGTGAGCTAAGAAATTCGTTCTCGTGTTAGATTCAAAAAAGAATTAAAAAAGCAATGCTTTTTCTTTGAAATTTTTATTGGTAGTTCTGAGCATATTTTTCTCCGTAGTATGTAAGAGTTATTACTTGTCTGCATTCTCTTGTCGATTACCTATTTTGGAGTGATGTAATCAGTGTATGTTATATACGTTCATTGTAAGCTTCAGTGAATAGAACAACACAGACGTCCTGAATTCTGAAACCATTCTCTTTGCAAGAGTTTCGGTTCTTTCTCTCCCTTTAATATGTAAAGGGAGGCCATCCATTTTGAGAGAACGGAACCGAATCAACTCTATTGCAAGTCAGAAAATAAGTGTCTGAAACACATAGTGGTTCTGAACAAAAAAATTCAACTCAAGGACGGCAGCATTTAATTAGCTTTATTAGATGCTGGATACCAGAAAGACGATGTTGTGTGGACAGCGAACGTCACACGCCACATCATGAGCCAATTACGCAGACGTCTTCAACTGCGGGTGGCAGAAGGACAAACTAATCCCGAGAAACATTTAATATTCATTTTATTATTAGTTCAGATGACCCAACAGTTCTAGTTAGAAGACAAAGGTGGGAGTTGTCGTATATTAAAATCCTTTAAAAAATGTAGACCGTTATTATTGAATATATTAAGCATATAACGTTAAAACGTGGAACGAACTTTCTTAACACCCTACTTATCTGTTTTGCTTTTTATTTTCGTTCATCAGCAAGGAAAACCTCTAAGGTGCTGATTCGAGAGAACGAAGGTATCTATTAGAAAATGCGGAGTCGTTGAAAGACATTATTGATAGAAAAGAAGGCAACCACTGTAGCCACAGGATATAGACTTTCGTACTATATGACGGAAGACGGGACGAGAAGGCATTTACAACTACACAATACTTCCACGTGGCCTATACGATGAAATCTTGGGGAAGGGTAGAAGAGCATAACAGAAAGTGACAATTGCAGTGGTACTGAAAAGCCTTGTTCAACCTCCTCTACCCGACAACCATGGGCCTAAGTCTCGACTCCACCAATTTAGTCGGTTGTATACACTGTCTACAACTTTATTAAATTGCGCTAAATTGACATCAAACCACACTATCGCCGCTTGTTATTAAAACGAAGTATGCAATGAACTATCAGTTAGATCTGATGTTCTGTAACGATGCGAGCTAGGGGTCTTGTCTTTCCGGATTGTGTTAAATTTGATAAAAAAAAAATATAAAAAAATGTGATCCTCTATTGATCTCCCCCTTTAAGTCACTCTATATCAATTCCAACCTGTTTTTTGTCATTTTACACATCGATTTAATTCACCACCCCTATAGATCAAAGTAAGTACTATAATCAATACAAGGACCGAAAGTTGTACACCATCTTGGAATTAATAATACCCCCACTCTGCCATTATCACTCCCTTTCTGTCAATCCTCTTTTTTCTTTTAGAGCGCCTCAAACTTAAGCGACAAATGATCAGCCCGCACAGGTGTTACCTAACTTGTTCCATCATTTGCTCTGCCTTGTCATCAAAGAAACTCCACTACTGAATATATCATGCGGAATGTCAAAGTTTATGTGAGCTAATCCACATTTTTATAAAATTGGCCCACTTCCTTAGTTAGAAATACCAATCACTCCTCAGATAGTAAAGAGAAAGTACTTGTTTCATTATTGAATTATCTTCCTTACAGTACATTCTCAAAAAAGATATCTTTTGATTTCTTTTATGGGAAGACAATGTTAATTAAACTTCAAGAGAGATAATTTACAGAAAACAGTTTTGAATTCAATACAATTCTATATGAATTGGCACGTGAAAATACGATCAGTCTAGATCTTGAGATAATAAGCAATCCCAAATAATATTGTTTTCCCTATAATGTAATCTATTCATTGTTACTTATTGATTATAGATTATGATACCGGTATTCAACTGAGCTAAATTATCACTGTGCATTTAATTACATGTAAGTCGGCAAATGTAATTGTTAAAATTTATTAAAATTGGTATTAAAAAAAAAGTTGTCAATTTTATTTGTTTTCATTGGAAATTACGAGAAAAAATTCTATTTACAATAAAGGTGTACTCCCATGTAAGTTAAGTTGCTCATATGTGTTGCAATTGACATTTATTAATTCAAAACATGTATCCAATTCCAAATTTCCTTTAGAAATGTTTTCAAATTAAATATTTTTATGGGTAATTTCAGTCTCTTGATGACTTTGCTTATTGTATGTTAGTTTCTATTATGTATAGGGTACTCAGGTAACTGCTAAGACCTGTGGGCCCCTTGTTGTAAATTCAGCCTTGCGAAGACGACACCAATTTTTTGTGTAGTGAATGAAGAGGTAATTTAAATTATCTACAGGTATAGGATATCAACTTGGTCCATTTCAAGAAATTGTTGAACTGCTTTTTTTTTTTTTACGTATGTGATGTATGTCAACTTGGTCTATTTCACAATATTGTTGTACTGCTTTATTTTACGTATGTGATGTACGATGTTTTGGAAACCTTGATGTAATTCAATATGTTAATTTAAAATTTCTGAAAACATTGATTTATATGATTTATGGAGAAAATCGGCGTTTCCAGTGTACAGCAAGGTTTACATGAGAATGACTGCATACTGGGTAAAATTCGTAAATCCGGCAAATGAAACTGTACATAGCAATATATACATGTATTGATAGTTTTGTACCCTATACATGTATGACAAGATAATTTTGATGCAAAGCATCTCAAATCGGCCGCTAAAATTAAAATTTTTAAATAGATTCTATTTCCAAAGAAAAGTATACAGAAAGGACCAACATATTATACTCTTGTCCCCTTACATTTTGTCCATGCCCTTAACTCCGGCCATTTTTAATTAGGCAGCTAGATCGCAGTTGAGAAATGATTTCTAAAATGTAAACGCATCAGCATGAAGATAGACAAATGCAGCAGATTTTGAATGTCAAAAATTGCAAAAAACATCGGTGGTCTAGTTGAAAGGCATACCCCGGATCTGTGTCACATAATGATGGCGATGCCATTTGCTGCCGACTGGATTTACTGACTGTAAATTTGGCTTGCAGATTGGCTAAGCAGCAATCAAAATATACAAAATTTGAATTATTGAAGTCGCTGCATGTGACGCATTGATAACATTTATTCGTATTTTAATTATAAATATTATGAAACTCTTTATTCAGAACTTTACTAATATTATTGATAAATTCACAGCAGGTGTGCACGATAAAGAATCCCTCCCTGCTCAAAGGCCCTGAGTGCCGAGCATAGGCCTAAATTTTGCAGCCCTTCACCGGCATTGGTGACGTCTCCATATGAGTCAAATATTCTCGGTGGGGCGTAAAACAATAAATAATCAATCAATCAATCAATCAACTTCTTGAAACACTAAACATTTCCCCCTTTAATTCTCCATGCGCACTTTGCAACACAATCACAAATAGATCATCCGCCTCCTGCGTCCGATAATAACAATGAATCAAAAAAATAAGCGTATAAGGACTTCCAAATATTTGGAATGATCCAGCAAGGTTATGATATACTCGTACATGTTTTAACGCTTTCTTGGAAAAAGGCGGGGGGAAAGGGCAGCTAATATTGAGTTTAAATCCCGTGGATCGACTGTATCTCTAAGATACATGTATTTTAAAACATGCAAGGACTTCCAAATATTTGGAAAGATCGGGCAAGGTTATTATATACCTGTATATATAAATGTTTTAAAGCTTTCTTGGAAAGATCAGCTAATATTTATTCCCAGAATAGTCAATATTCCAAGTAATGACAACAAATGACCTTGAAATAGAAACTCAGATACATGTACATGTATATAGGACAACGAAATACTGTAAAGTATATGCTTGTAATTATAGAAGTGAAATTTACTTAGATGTGTCTGGAGAAGTCAGAATGTGAAAAGTTTACAGACGGCTGTAAATTAATTAAGCAGAACTCATTAAAAAAAATTATAAATGCATAAGTTTCTGAATTTACTAGAGTCTATAGCTGAATTTGCAACTCTTTCATTATAGCGTTTCCTATCAAAACAAATACATGTATAACGCATAATAAAGCTTCTTAAAGCTTTAGACTTTATACATATAATATTCCAATACAAATAGTTACATTGTAGAATAGGTATCCTTATAGCCAAGGTTTGGTAGCCTTAGGTTCTATAAGTTAACTGTAATATAATGTTACGATATGAGATTCTCTGCTCTGTGGACATCATTCATGTTCCTATTGACTGAGGAGTATAGTAATGACTTAAATGGACTGATTCACGATTTTCTTCAAATTTTGATATTTTCACTTTTTTTCTAATTGAAATGTACTGTCTATTGTATTTAGAAAGTTCCGTCACAAAAATAAGACTGTACATTATGACAGAAACTCATTATGGAGAGTTTATTATTTGTTATGTAAACAAAGATTATTCACAAAATATTTTAAAAACTACCTTATCTAATCTGTGATGAATACCTAATCTGAAGTATTCTTTGAATTTAATATACCATTTAAGACTGTTCAAAATTATGGTGTTTTAAATTACAAATTTAACATTTCATCAGTCTTTGTTTACATAACACAGACTTGCATCCTTGCAATTAGAAAGTACGAATTTTGATTTTCAAATCCAGATAAGTTATATTTATTTGAAATGAAAATTATTTTTGTCCAAAAATCGTAAGATCAGTCCTTTTAAGAATGTTTGAAGTGCTTACTGAAAAATACTCACACATAAATAAGTGTTTATACACATACAATAACATTTCTTACTCTTAGTGGCAATATCAAAATTACATGTAGATGATGATATAATAGAGGGACAAAAAATCCCGTATTAAATCCCGCAATTTTTCAACACTAGAGAAAGTTTAATTTACTGGTTCCCTAAACTACTGAAAAGTAAAAATTTATAATTTTGCTAGTTTCAATCAGAATAAAAAAAATCACACGCATCAATAAACCTTTGCATATAAATTGGCGAAGTAATCAATGTGTTAAACGTAATCATAGTCCCAAAAACATAAAATATTGAGTGTATGGCAACATGGACCTCCGACAAAAACGAAGGCGGGATTTGCATCCAATTTATTTTTGTTTGATTTTGAACATATTAGATACAGCCCGGATTGTATTACAACTAAACAGGGGGTCGACAGAGAGTCGTTAAACAGAGTTCATAGTCAGTTGAGTAAGAATGTTACAAAGTCATCAGTGCTGTTATCGTGGTTAACACTAGTCACAAGTCTTCTTTAGGAAGTAATGTCAAGAAGATTGGAGCCTACTATTTCCGAATATTTTACCATTCGAATGCAACCTGGGTTGATGGGGTCGACAGCTAGTCGTTAAACAGTGTTCAAAGTCAGTTGAGTGTAAAATCAGTGAATGTTGGAAAGCCAACAGTGCTGTTATCATGTAAAGACAAAGATGACGAACAGTGATCAATATCGCAAGTCCCAAACAGAATACAAAAAACAAGAGTTGGGCAAACACGGACCCCTGGACAAACCAGAGGTGATTTAACAAGAAGGTAATATCAATGGGATTGGAACCTACTATGTATTTCCTTATATTTACCATTCGGAAATAAATTCACAAGACTAACAACCCCTCCTCCCAAAACATTTATCAGTTCCGAATAAGTGTAATCAAGTTACAATTGCTGCATAAAAAGATCCAAGTAATTTACACAGGTGGTGACTGTTTCATAGCAACCCCATGCTAGGAATTCACGGGTTTTCTCTCCGTTACACTGCATCAATCGCAAAGAAATCCCATGGGTTAGGATGATCTTGCAATCCCAGACACCCGTAATCCTGTTTTAAAATTTCTAGATCCACCTTAGAAGATGTTTGAAATATAAAAGCTGAAGCATTATTTTTAAAAACATTTTGAGACTGAAGACATATTACACTGGGTCATCTACATCTTCGCAAGCCAAGTGTCCGATTCGCTTACCCTCATCTCCCCCTTGGCAGATTTAGGCGAGTTTCAATATCGCGCTTTGACTTCCCAAGGCATCCAATCAAATCGTGCTTTTCATACCTGTTCGGTTTGAGTTCATTTTAAAACCGCTTTGATGCCATTCTACTTGATTTTGTCTTAAAAGAACTGTTATACCAATTTTTTTTCAATCGTCTTTTCATCTTGTCATCCGTCAACTCTGATTTTGTAAAACATTAACACAAACTAGAATCTCTATTGCCTAGCCTTTTGTTGCCGCCAAGAACCCCGATAACTCGCATTGTCCGTTAGATGGCAAATTCCAATCGCCGACTATATCTGCCAAGTGGGGAGGATGCGGGTAAAAAGCGAATCGACACCTTGGCTTGCGATAGAGGCGTCATCTACAAAAATACTGACCTAAGAAAGAGGTTCCTCCGGAAAAAAAATTCACCCAATATTGTTACCTCAACCTTACACAAAGGATCACAACATAACCGAAAATGAATTCA
>CAJDSM010073355.1:0-16457 GCA_903981925.1 Ostrea lurida
CAAGACCCACCCATAGACCCATCATTCTGAGAGAGATTACTTCGACATGTTATCTTACTTTTGAATTTCAGCAACAGACAAAGAATGTAAAAGATCACACGACAATCCTAAGGATGCGCTCTCACAAGACTGAAGACAAGAGCCTTCAAGGGAGGACATGACCCTGGAGAGTTAATCAAAACTGCTATGATCAATGAAACTCGAAAACAAGCGGCGGAAAATAAATACGGAAAATCCTGAAGATTGTCAATATATCAGAAAACGCCGGAACTACCAATAATTCATGGAGAAACAATAAGACAATGAGCTCTTAAGTATACACGAACCAATGAACAAATTGTTTCAACTGGGAGGTTCATTCCCGCTCCAAAATGGAAAATGTCCTGGAAAGAGTAAACAGAATTCCGGTGTCACAAAACTTTGGACATTTGCCGTCAGTATGTAGATGAAGGGTAAAAAGTAAGGCAACTTGCTAGATCAAAATCAGTTAAGAAACTGTAAAATGCTTCCCTGTATCTACAGCATTTTGATTCACAACTGAGCTGAAAGATTACGTATTTGGCTGAGCAGATTAATTTCAATTTCCAAACTCACAGCCAAAACATTAACCGATTAAAAAGTCAACGGTATTTCCGGTTGAGATGCTTGTTGACAAGTGATACGAGTAATCAACGTAATAGCAGAACTTACATCGAAAAAAATCAAACAAAACGTTTACACTCAAAAAAGCAGATACTCCGTTATTTGCATATGGTTCAATACCGACACTCAATTGTTTAAGGGGGATTCAAAGCAACTCATTGAAAGCAAAACAAAAATTTGATCTCCGAAATGTGCTATGTCATCAAAAGGAAATTACGGCTGTTGCTTGGCGTGATGAGGACCGACATTACAGCTTGCAATCTATCAACAAAGACGGCACCAGTCTATGAAGACAAAATTGAAACTTTATGCAAATAGTTCCCGACAGTGCTTCACTGGATAGGAAGATGAAAAAAATTACACAAATTCGTCTTTCAGTAGATGAGTGCTGAGACCATGAGTATCGCAACCACATAGGGAGTCCTCTTCATGTCCTGCAAGTCAGGTTATGAAAAAGAACTGAAAACTATGAAAACCGCACATTATTGAAAAAGTAACAGGTCCGTACACCACTGTCTCCAGTCGTCGTTTGCCACAAAAACTAACAAACCGGAGAAATCAGACGTGTTTGATATCGCGAAAAGCCAAACTAGCAATTCAAACGCGAGCGCCCATCGCACGCCGACATAGAGACATGTTCTTGATCTCAATGCGATCAAAAGTGATTCCTTCAAAGCTTATCTTGAATGCTTTACCATCATGTTAGAATACCACCCAGATTCACGTCAAATATCAACCACATCTCAACTCATTAGTCGGATTACTCGCTACAATAGACTAAGCCTTTGAATTTCTCAGCACAGAAGTATTCCAAAACACGCATAAGATACTGTCACTTAAGGTAATTGCAAGGCGTCCGAGAACATTAGTCTATGACATCTATTTGTTGACAGAACTCGACAGAACATCATAAAAATCTTAGGAAGTTTTCGAAGCGAGCAGCAGAAGAAAAACAATCTGACTTTGACAAAGAAAATGTCGAGTTCAACAAAACCGAAATTGAGATTTTATTGGATATGTATCAGTTCAGAAGGAATTTCACAGAACCCAAGAAAAGTGGAAGCAATCAAAGTTCCGATTACCTGAACAAACCACATCGCGAGATATCATTAGTAATCCTCCTCTTAGGGAAGACGAACTAATCCATAGGGAACGGTCTACTATCACGCATTATCAACAATCACCGCCTCACGTCAGAGAACTTACAAAACAAATGTAAAATCTTGATGATAGTCAGCATCAGCAATAAGCCTTCTGACTGTTTGGAAACGCGAACTTTCACAAGATGACACAAGCTAATGTATATTTTATCTTGTTCCATAAAGAAACTAAACCATGCATATGACGCAGTCCCTAGGATCTTGGTCGCTATTAACACAACAAGGAAGAATAGTGATATCGTTATGAAGCCGTGTGCTGTATAAATGACGATAGAAACCGGATATCACAAACGACGATGACCACCTGCTTTATTTGGGATGCAAACATTCCCATATTGTGATGTGTTGCAGAGAGAGTGTCGAGCATTCATATCAGTGCATCGACAACTCTATTAATGGATATCGATTCTTCAACAACTCCGATCTCCAGCCCCCCCAAGGATGAGAAGCTGGAACTAAAACTCCACCTTATCACTTCACAATCCAAACCTCCGCGAAACATCAAATGACAGCCTGACTTATATTGTCCATGAACATCCGATCAAAGCACATCATGTCGATATAATTAACATTCCAACATCTGAGAAGTATTGTCAATATATATTACTGAAAAGCTGTTCCAAAAGCACTTGACATTATGCCAAATCGTTAGTGATGAAAGTGACAAAGACCTGTCCTTAAAATTGTTGGTAATCCAAGACCATCGTTTCAAAAAGAAAGCACTGTCAACTAAATTAAAGATGAACAACAAGCACGCACAATTTTTAAGACGATCTCATTCGTACATCTGAAGCTAACACTATACCTCGAAAACGGAGATGATCGAACTAAGCTCCTTTGATTGGAAAACAGACATGGTCATTCCAAAGTCATACAAGAACATAATAAAGTAGCGCGAGAGGTTCTAAGCCAAGAGATCTCAGAACTACAGCGCTTCTCAGAAAAAAGTTTCTATGAGTTTGCAAAGCATCACAAGCAAGTAGAGGAATTCTTCAAGGGATGTGTCCTTGTCAACCTCTGTCCCAGACCACATTTACCTTATAAAATTCACCGGTACCAAGTCACCGTCGGTCCAATCAAGCATGGATTTTTGTGACCAGTGTTTCCATCGAAATCGATATTAATGGTCAATCATTCGACACTTTCGAGCTATCCCACCGTTGCGAAATGCTTGTCCACGTTATTCAGCACAACAAAGCGTCAGATACCGAAACTTGACAATTTCTTTGCCCTATTTGGATATACCTAAAATCGTTAAAAACAACAACGCCCTCCATTCAACCGGAACAATAATTTAAGAGTTGCCGAAAACAATTAGGATTCACCACAGAAAAGTAACACCCAATTGATGCCCCATGCCAAATGGAACCGAAAAGTTCATGAAAACGAATTGGAACGGCCCGAATACTAGCCTGCGGCACACAAACATCGAAGCGGACAAGTAAATTACGTTTTTTGCGAATTACCGCAAGCATACACACCACACTGCCACAACTAAAACAACACCCGCCGAATTATTATTACATTTCTGGAAAACTCAAAATCGTGTACTATAGTAGTTCCGACTACATGCACAAACAGAAATTATATCACTGATATAAACAAAAGAAAGATGAACACAATATGCGATCACAAAAGAAATGCAGGAAGGAATCTGCGAGTAAGTACCGAGTCCTTGTAAAACAACCCGAAACAGGACAAATTATCACAACACCTTATATAACCCGTATACCTTCATCATAGCTACAATACAAAAGGCTTACAATAGTAAACAGCCAGAATGCTGACTGGAGCAAATCATTACCAGAACTGTCCTTCTTATAAGAAAATTGATAAATCAATCGATACTAATGATAAACGACCCGCGAGAATCGAGACCTCAGAATGACCTGATCACAGAAAGAAACCGATCACACCAGCAAACCACGACCTCATACCGCAATCCAGACCACCTGCGTAGTCTAAGAGATTTATGGCGCGTTCATGACAGTGTAATTAGATTAATGTTAAAGAGCCACAATAATCCCTCTAGTAGTGGACTTGTAGTAGAATTTATATAGTTACTATTGAATTTAGTAAAATTATAACCAAGTATTAACAACCTTATAACATTCTAAAAGTTTATCATCATCAGACATTTAGCTCAAACTATATCTTTTCATTTAAAGAAAGGAGGGATGTAATGTTTAATTCTAACACTGAAAATCTGACAATCTGTAACTCACCTGATAACTGATACTGCATTTAATTGTTATTTATAATTCTGCACTGCTCTCTGGACTTATTCATTCTCACCGTAAAGTTCCTCATCCCTAAAACCATGATGTGTCAATCATTTCCACGTGATCTGGACACCAATGAAAAACAATTCTCTAGAGGTCATCTTAATAAATAGTTAGCATAACTAATCAACGTTCTTACCCTCTCGTACCGAATTACAGGGGTACGATGGGACCCCAATAGGGATCAAAGTATTTCACATATTATTATATAGGGAAAAGTTTTTAAAATTCTTCTTCTCAGAAACCAACTGGCCAGAAAATAGCTGTGATTATTTAAATGAAAGCTTACTATATATAGTAGGTAAATTCAAGTTCTTGTCAAGTCATACTCACCCCCGGGCGTGTTCACAGAGGGTCCCCAGATAGCGAATCCAAAGTATTATAAATTATTGATTTATAGGGAAAATCTTTTTAAAATCTTAAAAACCACTGAATGCCAGAAAAAGCTTCCTTACATAAGTAAGATAAAAGTTTGTTCTAAATCATGACACCAGCGGTAACGAGGGCTAAATAAGGATCAATACTTTTACATGCAATATATCTAGGGAAATTCTTTTCAAAATTTCTTCATTGAACCAGAGAGATGGATATAATTTACCTGAAAGTTTCCCGATATGAGTAAGATTTAAGTTTGTTAATGAATGCCCCCCCCCCCCTTCCGAGGTGGCTCACAGTGGGGGCCAACCAATAGGGATTTAAGTAGCTACTACTGCTCTTCTAGCGAAGCATGCTCAGTGTGACGATATGGCCTCTGTTTCATTTATTTATCTTCATAATCTATTTGAATGTGCGTAGCCTGATACAAAGGCGAGATATTTCGGGAAGTGGACGCTGTGCTACGCTCATTTGGTCGTTGACAAAATTATACGTATAGAAGACATAGCAAAATATACCCTGAAATAGATTCATAACCCGGAAATTTCTAATGTGTGCTTCGCCCATGACCCCCACTTTATCCGATCTCAAGCCGGTTCCCTTCGTGGTCCTACTCTTTTTCAAAATCCCCCGAACTCCCCCTTCCTCCAGTCCCCCCCCCTCCCCTCCTTTCGACAAACCTGGTTCCGGTCACTGATTGCTTCATCAAAATAATAATAACAAAATCATTAATTTCTTGTCGCAAAGATGCGTCAATAACGATATTGTATCTGTACAAAATTAAATGCGAAAAATTAAGCATTATTGCTACATAACAGTAGTATGTATCTTTTATATACCATTTCAAAAAGGCTTATCTATGGCGGCGGCAACAGGCAAATATAATGACAACCTCAAAATATGTAAATCTTGTTAATTTACACAATGCGCAGAAAAATGTTCAATGAGCGATCTTTGCAAATTTAATCAACACTTTAATATATCAAACCAACCGTCTAAAGTTTAATCAAACAAAAATCTTAGACAAACAACCAACATACATTAAATGTTTAACTAACTGTAAAATCTAATTCCAACGAACATCTTGACACCACAAGCAGAACGCCCATGTCAACCCAAATAGGGGACGCATTTTATGAATTACATAAGAATCGTGAATCTCCCACCTCCTCCCTCCCCTCATGTTGATCTTATTGTAAGAAGAAGAATGGATGAGCGATAGAAGAGAGGGTGGTTGCCTTTGTTTCTCTATACAATTTTGCTTCTTCCTTCATCTCTTTTCCATGTATACATAAACTCTATTGTCTTAATTATCGATTAACTCAATATACTAGTTAAACTGAAGCCTGCATATTTCATGCTTGCACCGTCCCGCACTAAACTTTTATTTAATTCTTCGTGATGCGCATGTACTCAATTTCTAAGTTCCCTTCAATCAGCCCCAAATTTTCGTTGACTCTGGACTCCGCTTCTCCGCCTTGTGTCATAAATGTACTGTTCTGGATTACCTGTGCTTAACGTCAGTTAAACATTATGTATGTTGGTTGTAATTATGATATTGCGTGAAATTTCTTGTTTGTTAACAGATGTTAGAACCCGATATTCACACCACCGTTTCGAGTATAATGCACAGATCTGATATGTCACCATTACATACCTACATGATTTCTGCAAATTGTCATTCTGCCACTTTCCCCACCCAATAAGTTATCATACCGAGCTAACTTTATACAAATTGATGTGTTAATGAAGCATCCAATCGCCCTTTAACAGCATCTAAATTAATTAGAGACCCCAATAAAGTGATTTTACTATGACGACCAATTTGGGAGATTACTGTATAAAATCTTCGTGTTAATATCCGGTAGAATTCACGAATATCTTGAAAAAACGATTATAAGGAATGTAAGCGCATGAAACTTAACAGTTAATAATATTTTTGTTTTCATATATCTAAAATCTCTTTTATAAAACTTTTGTAACCATATTATGGAGTAAAGGGAATCACTTTTATCGAAAACAAATACTTACCCTCACCCACATGCCGCCAATTTTTATAACACACCACAAATAAGATCTACAAACATAAGACTCCATACAGCCCAATCTCACCTGTTGATCAAACCCTATCTTGCTGTTCCTTACCCTCATTACTCCAATGAAAATGCTAATTATATAACCTTTCTAAATGTTCACACAAACTTAATACAATGCACACAACCTAAGATCCTTTCATTCACCATAATTCTAGCCCACAGTGGCGATTAGGGGGGCAGGGGGCGCCGGGCCCCCCAACTTTTGGTGACGCACAACAATCTAATTATCATTTATTTTAATATATAGCTATCAATATAAGCTCTATATAGTAACTTAATAAGCTCTAGAAAACCGAGAGCTACCGGGCTTCGCCCCCTGGCCCGCCGCTTTGGATGAATCCCCAGACATTAAGCTATATTGGCGCTCCTTTTCAATCAACCGGCCCCCCCTCGACAAACCTGGATCACCACATGCCCCATATCACGTTTATTTGCCTCATCCTCATATCTGTGGCAAACGATGAGTAAAGAAATTCATATCGTATTCTACGTT
Organism: Ostrea lurida; assembly: GCA_903981925.1. Classification (NCBI taxonomy): domain Eukaryota; kingdom Metazoa; phylum Mollusca; class Bivalvia; order Ostreida; family Ostreidae; genus Ostrea; species Ostrea lurida. Next base: position 7,049 of record CAJDSM010073355.1, read on the forward strand.
CCCCTATCATGAAATTTACCGGCATCCCGGGATCCTCATAGACAGTATCTTTTACGTAAGGTAAAAATATGGTTCTTCATCCACTGTCTGTATTAGGTCTCTCGTCGGAAGCATAATGCCAGGTCACCTTGTAGGCACATAACGAGACCAAATGCATAAGCTCTTGTCTAGTACAATGGTTTATATTGCACGCATAGAGGACGATGAAAATGTCAGTTATGATTCGTGTTCCTCAAGCTCATAACAGTTCGAGAGAGATCACTGTTGCGCTCTATCTATAGATATAACTTTTTTTTTGTTTTCCTGTGGCAGCTTTTCGTACAAATCCAATACCATACACTTTGGTATTTGATACACAATGAGAAGAGGTTTCAAAGTCAAAATGAGGCTATTAAACAACACTTCATACACGACCCATTCCGTATGTAAATTAAAAGACAAGAGTTTTTAACATTACTATACAGTTCTTACTCAACAAAGAAATGGGGAAAAGGAGAAATATTCATGTAGTACTAGGATAGATCTAGTGATTCTCATTCATTTGAAAGATACTTGTTAAACTTCACTCTTTCTAGCGCAGAGAGGCAATTTGATGCAGTGATGTCTTCAAGTACTATATTTTGTACAGTGATAGTTTTTGTGAATATTCTCTCCAATCAACTATTGAGATCATCCCATGAAACACGAAGTGCTTCCTTTGTTAGCTGACCTTTTTTATATATTCTGATGAGACAAATTTCTCAATATAACTTCTACCACTATCGCAGAAAAATAAATCTAGCTCATACTTGGCCTCAGAATTCCGATATTTTCACGACGATTACCTACTATAAAGACTTTATTACATCTCATATGTACGAATCCTTGCGTACTATCTCAGCACAACCAATATAAAGGACACAGCAGAGTCTTCCATGCCTATTCTTCATACTGAATTTTCTGATGGAACTGACATTAACGACTAAACTTAAATCAACTTCTATACAGACGGACGAATAATCAGTTCTGCATCGTCTATAATGTCAATATTTATTAGCAACATTCACCTTCACATACAATATATTGGTGATATTATCTCTCAACTCTATCTCATCACCACAAGCTTTTCTGGTCGTATGTCAGTCTGAATCTATGCAGCCTACGTAAACACCATATTACATGCTGTAATTAGTTGTCGCAGGGAGTTCAAAACAGTTACGTTAAGCAGACTATTTTACAAAACCGAATCTAGTTTGCCAAACAATCTACACTTTGGTCAAATTACTGTCTGTATGTGTTCATAGTATAGCAATGGCTTAAGCCTGTTTGTTGGCCGGTGACAGTGCAAACAGCCGGGACTTAATAAAATTGTGGATAGGGGCGCGGAAAATAATTTCTAACTGGTAAGCTTAGCGGAGGATAACTACTATCGTGCCTCAGATATAGGGCTGCCGTATTGAGATGGAAATTTCGATATCGCAATATAATATTGCGATATTTGCAAAATCGTATTGCATATGTATTCAATATAATTTCCAGGGAAAAATGATTCAAATCTTTTTTCTAATTCATTGATTCTTGAGGACATAGATTTCGATGCACGATGATACAATGGAATATTAAAATGTTAAAATTAGTCAGAACCACAATCATAGAATAGTGGTCTTAACTCGTTTTCGCGTTGAAGATAGAAATAAACTGTCCAAGTCTGAGTAGCTTTTTATAACAATCACAGAAGTGCTTCAAGCATATCAAAGCTTAACATTTGATTTGAAGAATATCGTAGTTGCTTCTAAACGGTATTTCCCAGCCGCAATAAACATCTCCGACGATTGGTGGGTAACTTTTTTATACCGGTGTATTTATTATTATATGTTTATCTTATATTCTGGTATCCGTATTACTTTAGCTCAATACAATAATCCGCTCAATCATACTATACGTAATACCGGCTTGTTCTTTACCGTCTCATATATTAACGATTTCCCTACAGTCAGAAACGGCTTTATATCCCATAATTCAGCGGTGTCCATAATCAGTGGAATCGTATTTCAGACCGTCAGACACCAACTTCACCGATTTAACGACTTAGAAGCTAATTTATCCACTTGTATTCTTAATAGTGCAAATCGTATACACTTTTACCTCGAGCAATTAAATACAGCGCTTCATACCTTATATCCAGCATCACTGGTTAAGCTTCCATATCTGGGACCCTTCAGACCTGTAACACCCTTCGACTACCGTTTTAGCTGACTAGAAATTTCTCCAGTGTATATCTTAATAGTGTGCATAATTCATTTCCCTCGTAACACTTTACTAAAAAGCAATACTACTATCGTGCCTCATTGACACTTCACTCCCTGCTCTAGTGAACCGCGTACTACTCAGGTCCTCTATGATACGTGGAGATCCGAGTCAAGCTGTCTACACCTAACTTACTCTGTTATCCGACCTTAAAACAATAAAATCAAGCAACCCGGGCCATTTGTCTTGGAACCCGGAGTTTTCATACTAATTTGGATCGTACGATTACTCCGTTTTCCTGATCAAGACAATGGGCCCATGGAGGGTGTAAACGGTCAACAGGGAATGCTTACTCCTAGGTACCTGATCCCACGTCTGGTGTATCCAGGGGTCCGTGTTTGCCCAACTCTTGTTTTGTATTCTGTCTGGGACTTACGAGATTGATCAACAAACTTGGGGGGAGGTTTGTTTGTCTGTAGATGCAATGGTTTTGGGGCTTTAAGGTGTTATCCTTTCCACCTAGAGTCACCACGTATGATGCATATCGACTACTCATGGGATGAAGATGTATCAAATTTGGGGTCAAAGGTCAAGCGCAATGGACATCTAAGTAGCAATATAGTATCCGAGTTCTAGAGCATTATCTTTTTTACCTCGAGTCACCATATCATAGTAAAGGTCAAACACATTGTGCATTAAAACAGTAATATGGTTTCATTCTAAAATGTATGCTTTAAAAGATAACATGTGAAGAATAGATCCCATATTCAGGCGTAAATGCAAAATATGAGACGTCCTATATGAGCAATGATATTCGGGTGACCGTTAAGGCCTGTGGGCCTCTTGTTTGACGAAATAGAGTGAATTTGAACATTTTTAATTAAAAATATTACTAGTATTTACCATATCCTCTACTTTTCATCCACATCAGATTTCTCTGGTGTAGCATTCCACCTTAACAAACTGTTGGTTGTTTGGAAATAACTCAGAATATTTAAAGTTTTAGCGGCCGGTTTGATGCTTTGCCTCAAAATGATTTTGTGGATTCCCTGTACGAGTGCGCAAGTTGTTTGCGGGACTGAGTATGCACTTTTGTACTTTGCACTTGTATATATTGGTTCTAGGTACTAGTGATTAATCTCTTGCCACACACGCGGTAAGTTCGTTGATCTGTACAGGGAATTGAATGATTGTTTCGGTTGCTTGTTTCTGTCTATGAGTACCTCCTGAAGAACAGATTCACTTGGTTCCTGTTTCAAGTTTGAAGTTTGTTTTTAATATTTTGATAATTTTCACCAGGGTTGTTACATACAAGTACCAGATTCTCATTTAAATTTGAGAGTTTATAATATTTTTTTTTCTTTTATTTTCACCAGAGTGATTTCATACTATATAGAACGTTTTATCGTTAAAATGATAGGTGTCCTCCATACCCGATTTGCTACATTGCGAGTATGCGAAAGGGTAACTGGTGAGGGGACCGAAACACAGAGTATTCTAACTAGTTTCATGTCCATTATGTTCCCTAGTAATCTTTCTTGGATTCCTTTTTTTTTTAAGTTTCAGTCAGGCTATAGTCCAGAAATTCTATCCCGATTTTGACGCCATGTACTCGTAACGTAGCTGCAGAACTGTAGCGTTATGGTTTTATATTTTGTCTTTGTCTGACCATAATCATTATTGTCAAAAAATATAAAACCATAACGCTATACAGTTCTGCACCTACATGTAAAGGGCGATAACTCCCACGATACATTTAAACAGATACCACACATATCGGTTTTCTTTCCTCTATGCACAAAGTACTGTACACATTAATTATATGTATTCCTGCTCGTGTTTGATCCTCCATACAGCAGTGCATAAGGAGCACTTTCAATTAATTTTGGGAGGAGGGGAGACATTTGTTTTTAAAAACTCAACAAATTATATTTCCATAAATATTCATGAAAACCGAGGGTTTCGCTGATTAGTTTGAGGTAGGGTAGGTATTCCCGGACTCAGTAAACGTAGTTAGCGACGATATCGTGCAAGTGCACTGAAAAATTGATTCGAGTTGGTGATCGCTTTTTATGCAGAAAATTCCATATGTACTAGAAGTGAATATAGCACTGTCCCATGTTGTTTACGGATATTTAATTAAACAAGATACAATGTACATGACATGCGAAGAAATCCTTAGCAGAATGTCCCGGTGTTATGAATAACGTTATATGTTGAATGTTCCATGTGATTCCTTTTGCAATTTAGAGATGAGAGATAAGCGATGACTCCTATTAATTAGCTTGTAATATGGTCCTTTTGAAGCTAAGTGTCGAAACCGACGGAATATTCTTGGCGATTGGTAGAAAAGAGAGAGAGAATTTCTATGACCCAGTACAAACATTAAGCCCTCTTTACTAATTAACCTCTCATAATTCTAGACAAATTATCGCCAACATTTAATTGAAGGTTCATTCCATGCAAATTCTAAATTTGTACATTTTTAAAATGCCTACAGCTATAGCTAGATCTGCATTTAATTAATTACACATGTACACCCTTCATTTCAGCCCCCCCCCCCCTCCCTCCCTCCGTCCGCACCATGGCAATTTCTTTATTTTGTGTGATAAATTTTCATTCCGAACCAATGATTTTAAGCTTTATTTTTTTCCCATTCCAAATAATTTCATTCTAGATATTAGCCAATCAAGTAACACCTAGACATTTATTTTTCTGCTCAATATTGGTTAAACTGCGTCCGGATCACGCACCCGAGGTTGCGCCCCAGGAAGTCGTCAAATCAAACTACAACAAATAGTTCCCTTGTAAACAATTGATGATCATTGCAAATTACATAAAATTCCCTAATCAGGGGTTTAAATCTTGAGACCATCCCCCAACAGGTAGGGGAAATAAAAAAAAATCGCACACGGAAAAAATATCTCTGTAAAATGTATGGTACACTAAGTTCGTTTTGATTGGATAATTACCAGTGTGGTACCTTTCTTTTCTTTCTTACCCCCCCCCCTTCTTCACACGTTCTTCGTACATGATGTGGAATTGGAAAATATATTTGCTTTTTAGCTCACCTGAACCGAAGGTTCAAGTGAGCTATTCTGATCGCCTTTTGTCCGTCCGTCTGTCTGTTAACTTTTCACATTTTCGACTTCTTCTCAAGAACCGCTGGGCCAAATTCAACCAAACTTGGTACAAATCAATCTTAGGTGAAGGGGATTCAAGTTTGTTCAAATGAAGAACCAGGCCATTATCAAAGGGGAGGTAATCACAACACAGAAAATGGCAAAAATAGGGTGGTGGTCATTTAAAAATCTGTCTCGAGAACCACCGGCCAGGAAAGCTGAAATTTTATATGAAAGCTTCCTGATATAGTGGAGATTCAATTTTTCAAATCATATCCCCGGGGGTACGAATGGGGCCACAATAGGGGATCAAAGTTTTACATATGATTATATAAGGGAAAATCTTTTAAAAATTTTCTTCAAAAACCACTGGCCAGAAATGCTGAAATCTATAATGAGAAAGCTTCTCTGATATACCGTAGTGGAGATTCAAGTTGTTCAAATCAATGACCCCAGGGGTACGACGAGGCCACAAATAGGGGATCAAAGTTTACATATATTATATAGGGAAAATCTTTTAAAATCTTCTGCTGAATTTATATGAAAGCTTCCTGAATATAGTGGGATTCAATTTGTTCAAATCATGACCCCCGGGCGTACCGCATTGCAGTCCGACAATGGCGGACAAAGTTTACATACATGATGCTATATATGGGAAAATTTTTACAAATTCTACTTCTTCAACGAACCACGGGCCAAAAAGCTGAATTTTATATGAAGGCTTCTTGAATATGCTGGATGATTCCAAGTTTGTTCTCAAATCAGAATCCCCGTGGTACGACATGGAGGCCAAATAGGGGATCAAAGTATATATAGGGACAGCTCTTTTTCTCTCAAAGAACCACGGAACCACGAAAAGCTGAAATTTATATGAAAAGCTTCCTGAATTACGTTGGAGATTGTCACAAGTTTGTTCCAGAATTCAATGACCTCCCGGGTACGATGAGGCCACAAATAAGGAACAAATTTTCCTTCTACATATGATATATAGGAAAATCTTTTAAGAACTACTGGGTCAGGAAAGTTGAAATTTGTAAGGATGCTTCCTGGTAAAGTGAAGATAAAAATGTGTCAAAATCATGACCCCTAGGGGTAATGTGGGGCCACATAAGAGATCAATATTTTATATATAGGGAAATTCTCTAAAAATCTTCTTCATTAAACCAAAAGAGTGGATATTTACCTGCAAGCTTCCTGATATGGAGTAGATTTAAGTTTGTTCAGATAATGCCTCCCCCAACCTCTGAAGTTTTACATACGTATATGTATGGAAACTCTTTTTAAAAACTTATATTTTCTTATTCTTTGTGTTGAGACAATTTCGTTCATTGACACATATATGTGGAGCCAAGGGCCCTTGGGATCATAACTATTGAGATCCTCACCCTCAAACCATTTTCTTTATACCTGTGTTGAGCCAAGTTCCTTGACACATAATCGTCATTTATGGGTATTGGAAAATGATAGAGGTTATGGAAGATGACAGAGGTTAAATTTAGTCCACAATGGCACATTCTAAATCCCAAACTACTGCACGTCTGCTCTTCTTAGTGAAGCATTGCTCAGGTGAGCGATGTGGCCCATGGGCCTCTTGTTGTTTTGGAAACTGACAACTTAATCTTGACTTGTCAAGATGGCAAAGCTGACTTTCGTCACATGTCACAATTTTTTTTCTTCAATGCATATTGAAATTAAAGACTTATCATCGTGAACCAATCATACAAAAAAATATTTTATAGTGGATATTCATAATAATTACTAATATTTTGGCGGGAAATACACGTGTCACAATGGCGGATCTAGGATTTGTCGAAAGGGGGTCCTTTGAAAAAGGGGGCCTGCTATACGTCGCTGGCTAGAATTTGGTATTTAAGTCCTCTCTACGTGTTCCTGTGTACTCAAGAAGAAAAATTATCAAAAAAATAGAGCATTTTTACGTTATCAACCATGAAATCCTGTTCTTGCATCGATCAGAATCTCGGACCTTAGGAGTCATGAATTTTTTTTTTTCAGTTTTGGTGCCGGCAGCCTTGCTTCTCGTGACTATACACACGATATTTATAAGATTTTCTTAATGCATTGACTCCACGCATCATGCTTAGATAAAGGTTCAGTGGCCTTGAAATTCACAATTTTTGTTCCCTTTCCCATTGATGCCCTATATTTAAAAATTCTATAATAAAAAATGGCCACACTAATTATGTTGAAATGTTAATTAACGGTCGACGTCGAAGAATTCCAATGATCACTTTGGTAACTTAGGTGAAGAAACTACATAAATGACAATCGATCATTATGCGGCATTGGTTGTAAAATGCCCAGAGCTAGTGTATTCTCGACCCGTTATAGAAAAATACAGCTCTCTCTCTCTCTAGCTCTCTCTCTCTCTCCTCTCTCTCTCTCCTCTCTCCATAAAGTTCATGCACTCGGATTTTATAATTGGTAATACAGCTGTATTCATAGACAATAAAAAAATCCTCGCAAATCACCTTTATCATGTGATCAGAATAATCATGGAAAGAAAAACTAAATCTAATAAACCTGGATGTCATATGACTCGCGTTTTGTAACGAAGGTCATGCGATACCTTCATATTTATTTATCCAGCACGCTTAGCCAGTAGACGCAACATTGTTCGATATGATAGAAATCTACCCCTCTTTGGTGGAACCGGGCCCTAAGCTATTGCCGAGCTCTGCGGCGGAAATACGGACGATGGGGCCATTCCGTAAGTATATGCAGACGATTCAATGATTAGTTACTAGCTTATTTTGAACGGACGGGGATGGGGGGGGGGGGGGGGGGGGGGGGTATCAAACAAAATCATTATTATAATAGCCACCCAAACGATATCTTCCGATCTGTAGTCACTCACTTCAGGTGGTGGTTACAAAGTTTTCGATTTTAATACTAACGTCATGACGTGATGCTTTTATATAATTATGCGGATGTTTGGGATATTCGCCGTTATTTGTTGTAGTAAATAGGATTTCTCATGATAAATATATTGAGAAGAATTTTCTTTTTTTCCCCCATGATAAAAAACTATTTTAATATCATTTACATGCTAATAAGTACATTTATTCACTCATCAAAGCTGACAGAAGGAATTAAAAAACAGAAATAGAACCTAATGTTATTGGATGCATGATACAACCCCATAATACAAGCAACCTAAGCATGTAAGAACCAAAGAGTTCGTAGGTTTTAAAAAGAAACAGTATATTATGATACATACATAAGCAGGATGCTACTGTAGTTAAATAATAAATAAATAATCCAATGACTCAAATTTTACAAGCATTTAAAATGATGATATATTCTAGTATATGTCAGAAGTAGATCAACGATTAGACGACTAAATGTTGTTTCTAATAAATTGCATGTTTTTACGTAGTACCAATCTATATATAACATTAGTAAATCGAGTATGGTAATCGGAACTACTGTTTAACTTTTTTTAAATTATATTAACATAGATTATACATGTAACGCGCAGAGCGACACACGATTTCAATGCAACGACAACTTACATCTAGACCTGCAAGGTATTTTTTTACTTCTTTTGTTTGATGAAACATGTAATGAAAATTTTGTACAAAGGTTTTGCACAAATGTTACTCATACACAGGGTATAACTTTTTTTTTAATCCTAAAACAATTTTGCTAAATTCTCGCGTGCTAATTAGGCCTATGGTCACGACAATTAACGATTAGTCAATGTTGATTAGAATGAATCGTGTCAAATTACAATAATTATAACTACTCAAAAAGAGTTAAAGGTGTATTCTATTACGCTGACTGCGCAGACCACGGTCGGAATGACAGAGCGCACAGGTAGGTTTGACCTCAATGCAGTCTATTGAGTTGTTTACATTGTTTAAGGTGCGTCTGATATCAGAGTTCTGATTGGTTGACAAGTGACGCAACCTTCACCTTTAAAACACGTAAAGCATTTTTTGTGCATCTACCTGAATTCATTTGTTGACGACATCGGGTAAGGTACTTATGACATGTTTAAAAATAGGTAGTATATGTGACGCGCCAAGCAAAAATCTCCC
>CAJDSM010073367.1:0-12752 GCA_903981925.1 Ostrea lurida
AATATTAGCAGAGTTGACCCCTTGATGAATTGATGAACATTCAGTCTAGTAGTTGTTTTGGCCTATAGGTGTGAGAAATTGATCTGTTCATATCATAATATTAGTATCTTTTGCGGAACAGCTCGATCATGCACAAGACAGCAGTGAACACGACCGACATGCAAGTCTTTGTTGCACACTTAGCTAAGAAAACAAACAATGGATTCCTTACAAACCCCTTCACACATGAAATAAACAAAGAAACACAAATCGACCAAAAAAAATATATACAGGCATCTGGTCACAATTAGAACACATACCTGATAAAATCGCTCCCGAATATCCAAATCACTTCTTCCTTTCCTTTACTAACTTCGTTTGACATTCCATGAATCCTGGAAAACATAAAATGACAGTTGTCTACACAGGTTGAGAACATTTATGGGTTTGTATTGGAAGACTGAACATGTGGCCTCCCTACAACGCATGCTGAAGATAGTGAGCAAGTTAGGCTGTGTCTTTCTCTCTCCCTAATCACAACATTAAGCATCAAGATCAATCTCTCCCCATGACAAGTACAAAAATTCACACACACATAACAAGTTCTTTTCATCAAAAAAAAGAAAACTTTGCTCTATAGATAACCCTCTATCATGCAGTTGGCGGTATATGATCAAATGATTCAAATCCACACAAGCATCTGTCATCTAAACCTCTTAAAACACATTGATACGTCACTATGGTCAAAATATCTTCATAACCAACATTCAATCGTTGTAAATCAATGATTATAGTTCTCCTGCTTTTAATACTTACCATTTCAAATTTTGAAAAGGAATAAATATCCTTTAATAGGATAACAAATCTCTTCAGAAATAGGAATAAAAACAAACACGTGGATTTAAGATTAGGAACTTTGTGTCCTGGTTAGTAATTACGTCACTCAAGCCTGTATTCCCAGCCCCAGGCCAGAGCAGGGTTTGATTATGGATCGACTATCAGGGATTTGTCGGTCGGTGAAGGCGGTAATCTTACATCAACACTCACTAACACACAGATATATATCAAATGAGGTTGTACGACTTACTATATCCGTTAGTATTTAATCACAACAGTTAACACTCTCATACTCTGCAGTAAGCGCTCCTGATTACAATTACTGGCATCCTTCTACCAGTATCTGATATTCTTAGAATGTCTGACATTTTTATCATGATACACATACTTCTTTGATGCTGTAATTCTATAAACTCGTTATGTTCCTTAATGAAAAACTTCATTTAACTTTTAACACTTGAATGGAATACATTGCCTGAAGAGCGTTATTACTGTTAGGAAGTAAACATAGCCCTGATGAAATACACATTCCGCAGTGTAACACTTCTTATGCAAATGAGACCCAAATCACTGAGGCAAAACACTGTCATATTTTCTTTCTTTGTCATGATGTCACTTTTGGATTTGGATTTCTGGATACATTCCATTGTGAACAAACGGAGGAACGAGCCCCCCACCTTGTCAGGAGTTTGTTTGGACAGAGAGAACGTGGGGGATTTAACTAGATAATTTCTTGATCAAATACCACCTGAATATTTAAATATTCCCATTCGGGACACTTCTGTTTCTCCCTTTGACAAGATGTTACCTGTCACGACAGAAATAGGGTCTTATGTTACTTGTAACATGTGGAACTATTTTTTGTGTAAGAGTCTGTTTACAAAGTAAAATGGTCGGTAGTATCTACTTGCAGTGGTAAAATAAATCAGCCTAGTAGATTACATGTACATAAACTGACATTTATGACAAAAAGATTTGATTATCATACAAGAAACATTTTTTTTATAGCATTCATGGAAAAAAATTAGCAATATCTTTAATTCTTAAACATTTTATTAAGCAAACATATTTGCACAACTCTACCACGACTGGCCAATCTGTATACAGATCTTTCTAAAACCTAATCTATTCAAAAATCTAATCAATGGCATTTATCACCATGCAGGCCTAATTTTTTTTTTACAAGATTTTTATAAATTTCTACATGACATGTAAACACATGTAGCCAGTACCTTTTTATGTGCAAAAACATATCGCATTACGTGTACAATCACTTTTCAGATCTAGACTACATGCAGTAATTCATCAAATATATCATCTACACGACTAGAGCTCAGTGTGTGTCCTTTCTACAGCTCACACTGAAGTATGTGCCTTAATGAACTTGTGCGAGGCAGGCAATGAAAAGAGCTCCCATTTGTGAGTAGTGTCTGTCCCTGGACAGGACAATTTAGTTATACNCACTGAAGTATGTGCCTTAATGAACTTGTGCAAAGCAGGCAATGAAAAGAGCTCCCGTTTGAATTGTGAGTAGTGTCTGTCCTTGGACAGGACAATTTCATTATATATATATTAGCATTCATTGTCTCATCCAATCCACTCGTAAATCATTAAATGTGTACCACTCTCTGCTGCAAATTCACTGTACTCAGATTCAAGGTATTACATAGTCTCTGATCATAATCACACACACTTACTGGGAAGGGTTTAACATATAATGTCCACATTGACCCCTGAGGTGCAACTGCTTTAAAATCATTTAAATGTACAAAATCTTGGAGTCCAGCCTCACATGTGCTTGACCACAGGATTAATGCACTATACCCAAACCGACCCCCTCAACAAATGTTGGCTTTAGAATTTAATTTTGTGATTTCTTTATCTGTCTCCTAACTTAAAGTTTTAAATCTTATATAAGTGAAAAAAAAGACACAATATAAAATTATCTTTCATGTATTCAGCCCTTGTACTGATATTAGTGTCTCAAATTAAATGGGGTGTGATATGGGTTAATATGCATGTTTAACTTCCTATATTAATGTCGATAAAATAATTTATCTCTAATTATGACAAAACAATCGATCTTTCTTTTTTTTACAATAAATTCTACTATTCTATGCATACAGATTTCAATTTTCAATTTAATCATCAATCTAAAAAATGCCCTCGGGGCTGGGAAAGCATTTAATATATTATCATATATCTACTCAAATTTATCTGTTTTTATGTTTCATCAAATTCAATGTGTACGCTCATATTACGTATATAAATGTCATGTTTATTAATTTAAAATTAAGAAATATAATTTATAAATTTGATATCAGACTGATGTTAAAGAGATCGTCAACATTTTCAAGCATGATGTTCTCATGCTTTCAGGCTCATGCCTTTCAACAAGATGTATTGTGGAGCATGAAGACCCACTTGTCATGTTCTTGATGAATCAATGTGACATGCTTCATAAAAACATCAACATCAGATTATTTAGAGAAAAGCAAAACCTAGAAGCCATAAATGTGCACAGTCAAACATAAAATCAACAAACTGCAGTGTATTACTATTACCTCTGCCAAGGTTCTAAAATTAGAGGCCTTTATTTACGTATTTGTTTGTGGGTTCCGTTTGTCTGTTTGCAACTTCATGCAAAAACTAATGGTCAGACCACTTTGAAAATGCATACACAGATATATCTTGGTCTAAGGAAGTCCCCATTAACTTTTGGTATTGACCCAGATCCAGAAGACTTTATTGTAACCATAGTGGAGGTCAGAAATCTGTGATCCATAAACATGTCTCTGATTGTCTAAGTGTAAGAAGATGTTAAATGAAAAGAACACTTCAACATGTTACTCAAAAAAGGCTGATCTGCAAAATAAGAGGACAGGCTTATAATGGCATAGTTGTTGAGTTTTCAGCATTTGCATCTTTTTAGCAGTTTTCATGTTACAGTAGTTTATTTAGGAGTAAGCTAAAAGTAAATTTAGATAGATGGACAGAATAAGGATATGACCAACATCAAATTGACATGCTGGGAGCAGACACACATATATATGTATACACATGTAACATTATATACATGTATCTGCTGGAGGCAAAAAATTCTACATCATTATGAGTCCTGAGTGAACATTTCCTCTGATTCAGAACTGCAATATGTATTGCACAGTATGCATACATATTACATATAAAGTCAGGTAATGAACTAGACACAATTAATCAGGGCCTTATTTTACTTTTTACATTTAAAGATATGTATATGACTTGATTGAATTATTCTACTGTTTTATTCTCCTAACTCGAGAACTATTTCATTCATGTGGAGAATGTCACATTGCTGTGAAGGGCTGGCAAAATTTAGGCCTATGCTCGGCACTCAGGCCTTTGAGCAAAGAGGGATCTTTTTCGTGCCACACCTGCTGCGTACAACGGGAACACGAGTTTTTTCCGGTCCTCATTTAAGTGACTGCATTCAGTCAGCTCTTACGACATGCAGAAGGGGATGCTGAGGACCTATTATAACCCGGGTCCCCACGGGTCTGTATAAATATGAAGAGAAAGTGTGAATTATAGAAAATGTGATAATTCAAGTACTAAAATTAATCAGACTTTGGCAAACACTGGTCAGTTTTATCGATACTATTAAACTATACAAAACCAGAGTTCTAGGCCTAACTCACTAAAACTGTTCTCTGACAAAAGTCTATAGGTCTACTTGCAATAATATCCCAAAATGGCAAAAAGATGTTTTGATAACATAACTTTGAATGCGAAATGGTTGGATATTCAGTTTTATGTTCTAAATAAAATATAAATACATGTATGATTGTACATGTATCCAATTTCGAGGTATACACTAATACACACACTAGTCATGAAGAACTTTATAACCGTTAAACACGATTTAGACGGGAAACGCAAGATCATAGATCACATTATTAACATTACAAAGATTTCGTTCTTAGAATGCATATTTTTTCCTCTCTGTGGTTGTAATGAAATGCTGAAATACTTACATACACAATAACAAAATCCAAACTTGAGCCTAGATTTTCTCTACCATCAATGTTTGAGTCACGTGACACAGGTAAGTTCCGGAAAGCGCTACCTTGCGATTTAACGGGTGCAATACCTTTTCGACACCAGAGCATTTCGGCACCTATAATTTTTCACTACAACTAGCAACAAAATTGATAAATTTGACAATAACAACCCATGCACAACTTTTCAAGATATATTCGAACATAGTTTTTCTAATCAAAATTTGTTTGTACATGAATTAAAAAAATAAATCTGTTAAAAAACCTCAGTACAACCTATTTCTCTGCTTATAGTAGGCCCACGTTTTAGTTGAAAATTTATAATAGCGGAGTTTAGGAAAAGATTTTAAAATAACGAACAGTAACACCTTTCTTAACTCCTCTAAGGAATTCAAAGTTAAGAGTTGGGCAAGTTACAGCCCGACTTGACAAGCTAGGTCGGTAAGTAGTCCTCATCAGGTGCCAAGGAGGAGTAAACATCCCTTGTCGGCGGTTCACATTCGACGCGTGCTTTTTGGGATGGTTTATTTGTTTTCCACTCATAATGAGACAGGACCGTAACCAGGAATTTTGATTGTGTGTGTGTGTGTGGACCTATTTGACCCCTAAACAAACACTGTATCATTTGACAGTTCTTATGTTTATTACATTCTTATGTTACCTGATTTACCACTCAAGCTTGATATCAACAATAATTCAATCCGCTGATTATGAACGCTATATGCTTTACGTTTGGAAATATTCTGTTTGCCAAAAATGAAAACATATTCCACATTTATCTCTCTCTCTCTCGTCTCTCTCTCTCTTCTCTCATTCTCTTTCTCCTCTCTGCTCTCTCTCTTCTCTCTCTCTCTCTCTCATAAAAATAATTTACTCATAAAATTAATTGGGTACAAGCGTGCAGGAGTAACTCAGGAAATGTTTTTAATGTTAAAATAGAGTCACTGCTCTTTTCATTTCCTTGTCAAAACTATTCAATATTCGCGTGCATTAAATTAATTATCAATGTGTTTGAATTAAGTTTTATGATTCGTATGCATTCAATTAATGAGAGCAAGAATTGATTTAATGATCTTACTTTACTACACCTCGATTTGGTATATGTTTTTTGGATTATGATATACCGTATTTGACCACAATGTTAAACTTCGCCTTTATTGTATTTATCTGATAACTCCTGGTGGAGCATAGGACTGCAAACTAGTACCCGCCAGCTTTCTTTAGCTCGGTCATTGCATTACCAGTGTTTCTTTGCTTCTTGCTCCTCGACGGTGGATCTTCTCCACGTCCTTTTGACCTCCCAACTTTCCTTTTTCCTTTTGGTGTTCCACCAGCAGCTTGTCTTGTGACATGATCGGCTGGTTTCCTCGAGTTTGTGGGCTATCAGTTCCATTTCCGCTTTTGATGGTCCTCGCTGACTGGAATTTGGTTCTGGTTTGCTTCCAATAGCGTGCATTTTGAGATCTTCTCAGCGTCACCTGATGCTTGCAGGGTGTGTCTCAAGCACTGTGTTCCCGAGCGTAAAAAGTCTGAGTAGTCTTGTTGGCAATTATTATTTGTTTACGTCGCTACGTCGGGTGGCGCCACGTCTACGGACCGCATGATAGTAAAGGATTGCTTACCGTAAAATGTGTTAAAGATGCGGATTTGTTGCGGTGGGTGAGAAGGCTTTGCAGTTCCGATAGGTCACAGGATTGTCTGAACGGCGAGTACTGCTCTTGTTTGATCCGGCTCATCCTGTACATCTTCTCAATGCAATAGAGTTACAGCCAGTCGTTGTGTGTCATAGGTCTTAATACAGACTTATCACAGAGGATAAATGTTTTTATACGACGTATTACGCGTCATCCATAGATTGTTATCAAGAATTGCACTCACAAGTCCCCTAGGCCCATGCATGTCGGACTTCTCGTCTGTATGCTTTGACGCCGTATATTTCGTCTGTACGTGTTCTATCTTCAGAAGTGTGATCTGAATCTCAGACCGCGTTCGCTATGTTGGACACAATTCTTCAGTGCGAGCCAGCCACTGGAGCTTTGGAGCTTGGACTGTCAGTCTGATTGGCTGTGCATTAATGAATGGTGACATGAGAAGGAGCCTAATGTCGTTGCCCCACAAAAAATCAGCTATGGTCAATCCAAATAAAGAACTGTTATTGCCAGTGAAGGCATAATTCACTGGTATCCAGTTTCCCTCCGCCGGTGTTACTGCACCCTCTGTTGTTATTCCGTTTCGTTATCAATAATCCCTTATGAATAGAACCTTCAGGAAATTAGTAGGGAGCCACTACGCAATGCAAAGTCTTCTCCGCCTCACTCGGTTCTTCCCACTGGAAGGTCTGTATTTACAGGTTTCTTAATCCGTGTATCATAACCTGCCCATCGAATTCTCGTTTAGGGAACAAAGAGGCCCACTCCTTTCGCCTAATGTAGATTTTGCTGTCAAAAATGATTGAGTTGCGAATCATGAACTTCGGATACCGAGGGATTATCCGTAGCATTCATCTGCATCATGCTTCCCAGAATTGTCTCCTGTCATAAACTAGTTCGAAGCTTTCTCAAATGTGTATACAAAACAACCCACCACCCAGCTTCTCTGTGCACAAAAAAGTTTCTCCCAAACGTAAATAGGCATTGCCCATATATTATGAAGAATTGCACTGACGCTTGCGAAAAGCCCTAAATAATGCCCGACCACGCCGCCCACTTAGATTTGAAATGTTGTTTGTGTGAGAATTAATAGATTTTCTTGCTCCAATGTTCTCTATAGAAATCCTTGTTTACCTTAGTGCTACTTGCCCCTTGAATCTACCCAAGTCTTTTATGTCTTAACGCCCTTCTTTTAGTCTCTCTCCAGGGGATATTTACTAGGTTTCTTCAGCACTTGTTCATGTGAAGAGACCCAATAAGAGTCAAAGCGTGTTCTTGACCTCTCTCCACGTCACATCTGCAACCGCGGAAAAGAGTCTATGCGGATTTTGCTTGTGCAAGATAGTTAAAGCCCCTTCGACACAAGGTTTACCTTCGACCGTCTTTCCAGTCG
Organism: Ostrea lurida; assembly: GCA_903981925.1. Taxonomy (NCBI): domain Eukaryota; kingdom Metazoa; phylum Mollusca; class Bivalvia; order Ostreida; family Ostreidae; genus Ostrea; species Ostrea lurida. The sequence goes on from CAJDSM010073367.1 coordinate 7,896, forward strand.
GTGCACCTGAGCTACCCATTGCGTGCTTGCCTTCTCAATATATTGGTTATGCGCCAGAGTGAAGCGTATGCATCCTTTCAATTGTGCTCCGCGTTTGCCTGGTGACCCAGATTCCTGTCTTTTCTTTGACCCAAAGACATTACATAGGATTGTGAAGAATGCCTAGTCACTGTAATTCCAATAGACTGGCCTATCCATTGTCCCGTGTCTTAAAGACTTCATATACTTATAGCAGTGAAATCATAGATTATAGGTAATGTCTGGGTCTGTTTGTTGTTATCAATAGCTGCCATAAAAGCCGGCCGTTCCTACTGCGAGCTAGAAGTAGTTAGAATAGCAATATGGTGGTGGTGGCCGGTGTTGAATGACCTCTTTAAAGAGTTCTCTCGCATCCCGATCAGTTATTCTCTTGGTATCCTGAAGTAGCAAAACCCCTCCCACTTTTCAGATTGGGTTCTTCCAGATTTATGTGTTCTCTATTGACTGTTTGTTAGGTATCCTTAGAAGTTCAATTTCCTGTCAAAGGCTGAGCGTGCCTCTTTATCATAGAAGTACTTTCTCTAATAAAAACATGTTATTTCGTTTCGTGCATTGCGTGCGTGTTTTCATATACTTCCACTTCGTCGGTTAGATCATAGACTCAACAAAAAACTCTCTACATTCAAACTTACCACGCGTTCAAGCTCTTCACCAATTGCAGTTAATGTTTGATCGTATAAGGCCTTCTGTCTTCTCCTGATAATCGGTCGTAGAAGCATCCTGTAATGAGAACTAAACTTCTGTTTCAGCTGTCTGACATCCCTCATATCTTGTCATGTGCTCTCTCAATATTTTTCTTGCGTGTTATCCCACTCGCGTTAAACTGGCTCGCTCTCTCCTCGCTTTCCTCCATCCTAGCAAAATCTCTTCCTGGAGTATCGAAGCGAGTTCTTCCATGTCGTCTTCTGTAATTCTGGCTAATGTGTATCCTGCTACTGTCTTTTCCACTAGATGCTGTTTGCTCTTTGCTATACCTTGTGTCTTGAATGGCGTATTGCTCCCATGTCAGTGTTAATACCTGCTTCAACAATTTTATGGCTTTGCTAATCGTCTTCTCAATAAACAACCCTGGGTATATCCCGGTTCAACTTTGTGTGCGGTCTGCCTGAAGAATCACTAACACCGCTCGCAGCTTTGGTCTTCAATGTTGAGAGTGTTTACCAGCATACTGAATGGTCGTGATGCGCCGTTGCGTGTACTGCGATCCTAAGCTTCGTGACTAATCCATTCACACCTCCTCTTTCCACTTGCGAATCTTTTGGTGATAGTGTTGGTGTCTCGTGTGGATATGTTCGAGTTCCTCCCATCTGGTGAAGTCAGGTTGGTCTGTTGGATCTTCCTGTCCGGTTGTGGTATCTCCCGGTTACCACCTATAACTAGGTCGTTGAATGAACAGAAATCTGATCAACAGTCTCTCAACGTTCTCGTTGCCAGGTTCCTACTCCATTGGCTCTATGCCCATGAATGAGTCTGGCTCCTGTCCCTTTTTTGTCGGCCTGCCCGCTTTTTGCATTCAACACACATTACGATCTTTCCATGTCTCCTAGATTGTGTCCCGATGTCCTGTCGGAAAAAAAGACTGCCAGAGAACTGTAAAATTCATTTGTCTTATTTCTGTCTCCTCTTTTGCTTGTAGTTTTTAGGTTGCACTAGCGCTGTATGATGCGTGATCCCTGCCCTTTCGTGTTTTTAATTCTGGCTGACAATCAGATCTTGGTGGACTGTTACCCAGGCCATCAATGCGCCTGCGTAGCATCTGGCCCAAGAAGGTAGTGCGACTCCTTGGGTGTGGTCATGGATCCACGTCTTATGTCCGGGAGTAGATGTGGTTTCACCTGAAGACAGTCTGCTCTGTGCCGCTTCCATTCCATCGCTCTCACAAAGTCCAAGAACCCTTATGTCTGTATCTCCTCAGTTCGCTGGCCACTTGTTGCTGATTTGCCAGTCTTATACAGGGTTCATTGATGTTCACGAGTCCCATATCCCGGATCTTTGGCCCTGTCGAAGGGTTTTCACCAGACGCGTCATGGTTCCCCTCTTAAAGATGAGCTTCTTCCCGTCCAGTGCAGTTGTTGTTGGTTTGTTGTTTTGGCAGTTTCTGTAGCAATAATATTTTACAGTGCTTCGAGTGCCTAGCCCATGCCCAAATCCTCCTCCTTTTCAGCCGAGGACTTGGGAACCGTCCCTTGGCGTAGTTAAGAATTTGAATTCAATGAGCGCATTAATTCATTTAAGTGAGCAATGATTGAATTTGATTTTATATCTTTAAATACATGTAGATTTAACACCCCCCTGCCTCATTTAAATGCAGAAAATTGTAGAAACCTCTCAACATTCTGGGGACTGCGCAGTTGGACCCCCAACCCAGACCGCCCTGACCGCTGGCATATGGAGACTTAAAAGTGCCCCAAAGAAATTTGCTAAAACGTCGCTCGAAACTATTCAAGGCTTCGCTCCCCCTGGACCAACCTACCATGACCAGAAGCCCAGACCTGGAAGCAGAGCCTCCAGTACTTTTTGCATTACGTCTTATAGCACCCCCAAATGCGAACTTCCTGGCAACGGCTCTGGTTTGTGTTATATTTCGCGATCCTATATCAGGTTGGGGCCCAGGAAAGTCGAAATCTTGGGTATTGTTCCGGTGCAACTCCCCCCCCCCTCCTGTTACCATAATGATTCCTTGACACCTCCTGGAAACCTGCAGGTGGAAAGTTCCTATACGCAAGGGCGTAATATGTTTTGTCGAGGACAGGTATAAAAGGAACTTATACTGCATCGCTGGCTGGATGCTAGCTATTCTTGGTGATGCTGTAGAGTCTCTCTCGCTACTTGACATCAGCGCAAGTTAAACGACGGCGAGCGTGCGTCAGGCAAGTTGGATGGATGGACCGCTATACGTTACACAATTTGAGCGGTAGCGTAGTGGACTCTGGTGTTTGGGGGGATACCTGTCTGTTGAGTCTCTGACCGTTTGTGTCCATAATACGGAAGGTGTTTTCGTCCGCTAACGACAGAGGATGATGTCGCAGGAACGGCTGCGAATGGCAGCTTGCTGAAACAAGGTGTCAAACAGGTAAGAGAGGAACCATTTGCTAAGACTTCGGAGAAGTGTAAGCGCGACACGTACTAAAGGGAACTTATTACTACCTCGCCTTACATAAGCTAGCTTTCTGACGGATTTGGCATAGCCTCTCTCGTTGATGCCACTCAAAGTTAAGCAACCAGCGACGGGTATCAGCACCTGGTGGAATAATACGCTTATAATTGAGTTGCTGAAAGACATTTAAGGGAGGAAAGAAAAGTGACGATATAGGACGGGTTTCGTCACCGGGTTGACCAGTTTGCACAGTCATTATGCCATTGTAGAGCAGTCGAGCCGTTCTTTTAACTCTAGAATATCTAACATTGACGAGAGTAAACAATGGTTGTTAAACGTAATCATGCGTCCAGAAAATGCATACTAGATATACAAGTCCGAGATGTAGAAGGGCAACACGGACCTTCGACAAAGCGGAAGGCAGGATAAGGTGTCCATTGGAGGAGAAAGCATGTTTCTCACCACCCGGCCCCGCTGTGAGCCCCAGTCGGATACTAAAGTTACAACGGAAATTACCATCATCAAATGCTAGTACGAAAATGACAGTCTAAACAAAGGTTAGTGATAAATTTGTAATCGCAAACAACAGGTAATTATAATAGCGACCGTAGAGATTTGCGAAATTGATGGCTTTAAACGAGATTTGTATTACTCTTGCAACCATCGACCTTGTTTGTTAAGTAATTGGCCTCGCTTTAAAAAGTAGCTCATTACGCATGGCATGCCCTTGCGCTATCGAAATCAACCGGGGACATTACATACCATAAGCAGTTGGATTAGTGTACATTACTACATAGAAAGGAAAGTGACGATGCAAAGGCTAAGAGTCTCGATGCTTATCATATAATGTAGTTGTCAGTCTGTCATTAAGAGTCAATATAAGTAAAATATCCAAATCATGAAGCAGATATGTCAGATTCTGTGGTGTCCTTTATTTCGAGTTCGTCAGGACATATATGAAATTATGATTGTTAATTGATAAAATCAGTCTTATATTTATATCTATATGTAAGGTTGAAGGGACACGGCACGTTTTTTGTGTTGATCCCGCAACAGTTGTTGTACAAAATTCTGCCTTTCGTATGAATATAAAAGATAAGTCTGCCAATAATGGGAGGCACAATTTAGTGTCATGAGGAATACCCACAGATTGTTGCAAAGACATGGTCTCCAAAGACTGCATAATAATTTATATATAGAAAACCCAAGCATGCTGCATCGAATATTACTTCAGAGTTACTTTTGTGCCAATCTGAGTGCAATGGTGAGACATTCTCGGAGTTCCGAATGGAATACAGTGTAGCCATGTTGACTTCACAATCGGGACGTCGTGAGTTTGCCACTGAGCCGCTGCTTGTCTCTGGCCGCGTCAAACCTAAGACGTAACATCAAAGTAAGGTTGATTCCTTTACAAACACTGGCGTTGGGCACATCTCAGTGTAAGCGCAAAATTGTGGTACTTCACTACCAACTTGATGGCATCTCACAATGGCTGTAACCAGGGGGAGGGGTGCATGTGCAAACACCCCCCTCCCCCATTTTAAAAATTTGAAAAAGCATAAACCTCAAGTTGCGGGGGCTTTGCCCTGATGAAACCCCTACGCATCAAGCTAATCTGGACCAACTAGGGCGTATATTAAAAGCGGTCCCATCGCAGAGCTCCTTGCCTTTAGATCATGTCATGTTGCACCCCCCCCCCCCCCCACCCCCCCCCCCACACG
>CAJDSM010073390.1:60-13738 GCA_903981925.1 Ostrea lurida
GATGTAACAATGTATTGATAATAGGCCTCACCGGCGGGAGCTAAGATGAACCCAGGTCGACAGGCATGCTTACTCTTTATCCAAGGCACCGTGTAATCCCTAGCCATCTGGTATTATTTCAGAGGGGCTCCATAAGTTTGCCCGCTTTTATTCTGCGTATGTATTCTGTTTGGGGACTTACTTTCTTTATCTTACACCTTTTCAATGGAACCTATGACTCGTACCTAAAATGGGTACATTCACTGATAAAATAATAATAGTGCTGATCTAGGGTATAACGTGAGTCCATTGGTAAAACTCACGATGAATACCGTTGTATCTCGAGAGTAAATCAGTTAATAGAACAATATTAACTGTTATCAGGCAAGTTTATGCTCCCGGATATATTCGAATTCGGGGAGCACTCCATAAAGTTTAATTTGAGGTCTGTATCCCTGTAACAAGTGCTTGCTGTTTTGGGTCACAACAAATGATTAAGCTTTAACTTTTGGCATAACGGAAAACTTTTAACCATATTTGGCTACTTAATCAGTGATATGACCTTTTATATTTCACAGTGTGTTTCATATTTATGACATAGCCCTTTAATATTGAGTTTTACCAAAATTATTGAACACTCCTGAACCCATTGAACCATACAAAATTTTTACCTTACTTTTCACAAATACTTAAATAACATTGGCCATATACTTTTGACTTGGTTAAGTGGTAGGTACTTTCGATGTTACAGACATGTTGTGTTCCTTATGAACAACCTTCTACTGTCCATTACCTTGTTTCGTTAGTAAAGAATTTTGAACCTCCGACTTAGACTTTCTGAAGTTTGACCTAATCTTTGTCAAGAAAACTTAGCATTGTCATAAACTTTTGAATGGTAAAGTGAGATAAGACTTTTCAAATTTTCACCATGCGGTAATTCCTCTTTGGCCTAAGCCCCTATCCACTTGGAATGTGGAATCCGGGCGGCATACAGTGTTTCCAACACATCCTTGTTGGTAAATGACAGTTAAACTTGTGTGATGAAATCATGTAGTGTAATGATAAGTAATTCATGATAAATGCCATGATTTAGAAAGAATTAGTTGATAAATTCACGTGATTTTCAGAATCCCAGTAGAGGAGCCAAGTTTGTAAAAAGCATTAGATTTTTTTCGTGGTTTTTATATTTTTATATTAACAGATGTATAATTGAGTTTCAACATAATAGATACACAGTTATGCTATGTATCGTAGATACGTAGTACTAACTACGTTTAACACATTGATGATAATCTTAATTGTTTACGCAGCTCGTAAAAGTGTTTCTACTGGAAGTGGCATTAATTCATACAAAATTATCTTAAAATAAATATACTACGTCGAAACCGAATGAATAATTTGACTGGGGCGTAAAATGAATTAAAACAAATTATTGTTAATACTGTAGTTCAGTTATTCTACTTACAGTATTTTATTATGATTTGATTAGTGTTCTCAGCCCATATGGTTTGATTGCTTTTTTCTTTAGGTGCCAATCAAATGATTCTTACTGGACGTGGTGTGACCGCATTCCCGAATGTCCTCCTCGTCTATACATGGATTTCTAGTAGGCATAGGGGTAACTTCATTCACCAGTCATCCTTTAACGTCCGACACAGTGCTTTACAGAACAAACGAGCAAAAGGTCTTAAATTTCGTCATGAAATTATTCTATACGATATTTGTTTGAAATGCGTCCTACATTAGGGCGTATTGGGAGTATAATATGTCGAGAGTGGTCTACACAGCGGAAGGAGAGCGCACTACGCAGATAAATAAATCCCACTGCTTCATGCTATTTCGCTGCCGGATACTCTTGGGCGCGGTCCACCTAAATAGGGGTACAGTCGATTAGCGTATATGGGGATTGAGTGTTGCATTTGGACGGCTAACATAGGTTGGATATTAATACGTACCCTTATAAAGTTGTTGCGTGAGAAGATCCGGTAAATAATATTATACATATATATCAGTAAAACCAGTAGAACTTTTTTGTTCTGATTCCAAATATAAAAAATAAGTCTTAAAAAGGTGTGTATTCGAGACACATAATTAGTCAAATAAATTAAGTTGAAATACAATGCAGAGAGCAGGATTTTATGTGATTTTAAAGCCTCAAAAATTACTAGGGGAATCCCTGATTAAGAAAAAAACTGGCCTGCTTGAAACAATTAATGTTTGTATACAAAAATGTCTCCTGAGGTTCACAACTACAAACAATTGTCGCTTTGAAATTTTGTTTTCACGCATGCCATTTTTTTGCTAAATCTCTAAAAACGACACGTATCCATTACTTTCCATTGTCAACTTCAATTATCACCGTTAAGTTACAGTTATTGAACAGATATCTTTGGGTCATTAACACAGGATATTCTGATGGTGTGACGGAGTCGCGCTAGCAAGACGAGTTCACACTCGATGATATGTCATGTGATACCCAATATATGTTACTAAGCGACTTGTATCATGTTCAATCACTGATCACGTAAATATTCCTACAGCTCCACCCCAATTATATAACACTCTGTCATCAATTCCATGCGTTGATGGTGGCTTAGTCAGGTACCCGACATTTCTATTTATACAACACGTGAGACTAAAAGGACTGTTGCGAACAAGTGTTGTGAGCAAACCGTGGTTTTAACAATTTCCCCGTGTTCCAGGACCCGGTTCCAGAACCGGTTAGTTGGCACGAATAGATATCAGAGCTGCATTACCACACGACCACAATCCAACCCGGAGAGAGACAAACCAATTATTCCGCCGAAATGGTTGAGATTTAACTCTGCTCTCCTCTCTCTTCCATCTTCCTCCGGTCTCCTCTCTCTCTCTCTCTCTCGTCTCTCCTCTTCTCTCAATAATTACATGGATTATGAATTGGCATCTAGCTAAGTGTTATCTGTTAGGAGTAAATCTTTTAATGACACTCAAGCGTATTTCCATATCATAATATGCATAGGTTCTCCACTTTCTCTGTTAATCTTCATCTCCTCATCTCTCTCTACGGTTGATCTCGGCAAAGGGTAAATGTCCTTCTCGTCTTTTTTAATCTATTTGCTCGCTCCTCTCTCTCTCTCTCTCTCTCTCTCCTTCTTTCTCCTCTCTTCTTCTCATCTCGTCTCTCTCTTCTTCTCTATTTATCATAACGTTTTTATCTTGTAGGAAGTAACTTTACATAAGATTTTTTTATTTTCTTATGACAGACGAACAGAATATCGTAGATGTTTTTCAAAAATACATTGAGCAACCCCTTATCTGTTCATCGACAACCTATTCGTCACGGAAAGACGGTCTGCAGGAGCTTATATGTGACCATGGAAAACAAAGTCGTGCGACTTCAGCTTTAATTAAAATGAAATTATGGCGACACCTGGTCGTAGATCTTGAGAAAAATATAAAAGAATCGTCCTGAGACATTTAGAAAAAAGTAGTAAAAGTCCTGGCATCCACCTCCCATCTCGATTCTGACAGGTGTGAAATCACTGAAGCGCGACAGAAATCGGAGTACTATGACTGTCATTAACTTACAAAAACCGGACAATACCGCACAGGCTCTTTCCAAAATCGGACAATACCGCACGGCTAAGCTCCTCCTCCTTGCGGGTATGAGGAATTACTGAACAGCAGTTTAACAAAAGGATAACACCAAAACCATGATACAAGTTTCCTTACGGTGTTTGAATGTGCGGCGTGCGTAATGGATAAGGCTGTGGACTTAAACATCCAACTGTTATTTTTAAACGACCGAGTTCAATCTTGCACGGATAAATGTTTTTCCGTTAAATTTTTAATTTGTTAACAAAACAATATTTATCTTGATTTTTATGTGATAAAACTATTGTGTTTATTTATTAGATTACATACAACAATTGCTCAAATTTTTCAACACAACTAGTATAAAAAGTTTTCATTCTGTTTGGTGTCGGTACAAAGCATTTCGTGGTGAGAAACGGGAAATCGAGCAGTCGAGGCATATTTTGTTTGTGTTTTAGGAGATGAGAGCAATGAAAGCTGTTTTGTTATAAAAAAAAAAATATCGTAGAAGATCAATGCCATTAAAACTAACAAATTGAATCTGTCTTATTTTTTCGAAATGCTATATCCATTTGCAAATTGCAATAGTTATTCAATATTTCTAGGTGCATGGACATATTTTGAACTTATTGAACTTATTTTTCGATTTTAGATAATGAGTGTGGACAAAAAAATATGAATTGAAAAATAAATATTTTTACGCTTGCCCCTATAGTGCTGGGAATCCACAGGTATTTAAATGGCACACACGTAAGAGTTAAAATTAGGATGAAGGTCAGTTCTACGTCACGGAGTGTCCAAGATTAGGAAAAATCACCGCTTTTCTGTTCCGCTTCTGTGCAACACCCTCTTTAGATTGCGCATGTACAAGTGTACCGGAGCCAATCGGAACATCGCTCGGCCTTTTCCGTCAAGTTGAAAACAATCCGAATTCCTCAATTGTCTCGCAAACTCGACATAGTTAGCAATGCATCAAATTCACCCATGGATGCCATCGTATTACATCCGATATCAGTGTCGGGTGCATGAGACATTGTAAGAGTTCCGATTAAGTCGAGGAACGACGAGTTTTCCCCCCATCTCAACTTGACGGAAAAGACCGACCGATGTTCCGTAATAGGGTGACACAAGACTGTACACACACGAAAAGGGAGGAGATGGTTTGAGAAGACTTTGAATGCAGAAAAAGCATGTATATTGGAAGTAGTAATGTTTCATAAAAAATGTCAATATATTTATAGAATTAAAAAGCATGTTATAAATTCATGGTATTTAGTGTTCTTAATTTTAAAAAAGGAGGGGTGTGTATGACTAATTTTATATGATGAATATTATTTTGTTATTCATGTCTGAAATTGGACTCATTTGAAAAGTTGCACTGAACCTTTGAAACGAAAAACGACACTCCTGATTTTATGTCTTTGATAAGGTACATGTATTTGCATTAAAGGACTGACCCACGATTTTTCCGATAAATTTTGTTTTTCACTTTATGATCTAAATATCTTGTCTAATGTGAATAAAGTTCAAATTTGTGACTGTGCAGCATCAAATGCATTAAATTACAAAATTGCAATTCATATTTTGTTTGTCAATATTAACACTGGTAGAACGCTACATTTGGGGTGGCGATTCTTGTGCGAAAATCTGGCGACGACTCTGCAAATGATAATTTCATGGACTAACACGTGAATATATGTGAAAATTGTCATGTTTATTCTACGTGTTGTTCTTTTTCCAGCTGCGGAACCGCCACACTATGTTGCGCGTAACCGTCATCCCAAATGCGACGTTGTATCCAGTGATAAAAAGACTCGATTCTTTGTTTACATAACAAAGAATTACAGCTAAAATATCGTTCTGGTCCTTGCATTCAAAAGGTCCACAATTTGAAGATAGGTTTGAAATGAGTTACGTCTTCTATGTTTAATCCCTCTAAGGTGTGAGCTTCGATCGTTATCTGAAACATACTCGGTGTGTCTCGTGTTGAATTTGTAAGTTCCTGATCAAATACAAGGAGGATTCTTAATTCTGGGGTTAAAGGTCAAATCTACAATATTTGTATCCATTATAGACCGTATGACTTTTTAACACGTTTTATCTACGAAGAGGAGTAAATACGTTTTATCTATTGATAATGGTTATTTTTATTAAATCTGTCGATTCGACATATTCCAGTGAACTTCTGTCGATGATAAAGCAATTTAGGTTAATAATATTTATACGACAGGACATATGATACCGTATAGCCGGGGTAACAACACTAATCGCATGCCATTTACAAATTCAATATAATCAAGCTATCGAGAACCTAAAACAGTTACACTACAGACTTAATGTCTGACAGTTACTTTAACAGTTTGGCTTGTGGAATTTCTTCTTCAAAATTAGACCTGATATTTGGCAGATTATTGTAAGTTTTTGTGATTTTTTGAAAATCGCCAAAATAGGCCAAAATTATATACCCGCCAAAAAAACTAGCTATACGGTACGGCAGTACAGGTAATATTAATGGTAAATTTAAAGTTTGTGTTGGTTTTATGCGAATGAAATGTTCTGGTGAGCAGCATACCGGCGTATGACTTATGTTGTCTTTAAAAGTATAACTACTTCATGCTCGGACGACGAATGAGGAGAATATATTAATATTTTTCAAGACCGGTCATGTATCCTAATCCTCATGGGACACGTTGGCCTAGTTGTGTATGACGTGCGCTCGCAAAAACAGAGAAGCTCACAGTTCGATCGACAATTACCTACCAATCCAAGGCGGTTTAACATGGCTGTGAATAACGTAAGTATCTCCAATACCTATTGAATGGTAAATTATACATCCAATCCATAATTCCGCAATGTTTTTTTTGTTTTTTTTTTGTTTTTTTTTTTTGTTTGAACATACATGTATTTTATTGACCAAGTTCAAAGGATTAGAAAGAACAAGTGCTCCCAAAGCGTTTACTTATTTATTGTGCAGATTTACTTGTTTGTTAATTTATTTTGTCCGTTAGCATAAATTCATGCAAAAACTAATAATTGGTCAGCATCGCTTTTGAAAATGGTACTCTGATCTATCTTGGTCTAAGGAAGTCCACTTAAAATTTTGGTGGCGATTCGGATACCGAAGAATTTAATGTAATCATGGCGGGGGTCAGACATCTCGGATTCCCCTTGGTTTATAGTTATAGATTTATTGATTTCGTGATTTTCAAAGTTACAAATACAATGTTAACTTTTACGAAATATCCCCGAAATTTCTAAGATAAGGAGTTGTGATCTTGAAGCTTTACCTTCCAGCGAAAAGATTTAAATTAAGACTGAGCACAAGATATTGAGTTTTAACAAGCTCAGAAAAAGCACAAAATTCCACAGAGTCATACTTACACTAATTGTAAAGTTAAAAAAGTTTAAAGTCTTGCAGTTTGTAGTTCATAGGAAAGAAATTTACTCTTGGCCTTGGTATACGATCGAAGTTTCACGTGATTCCAAGTCTGATAAGTGGACTTTAAATTGCAAGGTGAATATAGATACACTTACTCAATACAATCACTCAACATTCTTTGCCGTATCATGTCACAGAAGCATTTTTTTTTATTTTCCAACTGAAGATTGCATGAAATTTATATCAAAAGCCTGTGCCTCTTCTTGTTTTAATCAATTAACGTTAATTATTCCAAGTTAACAAACGTAGAATTAAATTCACTGTAACAGTTACGATCTTGTTTTGATGAAATAATCATATGCTACTGGATACTAATCGACTAAAAGGGAATTTCTGCCCATCGATGATGATACAACATCCTGTATTGTGCGCATGACAGAGGCCTTGCATTCCCCTGTTCCACACTCTTCTTTTTTGGAAGTGATCCGGATGATTTGGGGCGCGTTCGTGAACGTTTCTGATTAGAAGATTTCGGTCTAAAATCTGATGATGGATGTTGTATAGGCAAAAAATACAATTCCCTTTTCCTGCGCCTGCGCCTGCGGAAGTTTTTCCTTTCTTTATCCGTTTTGTTCTTTTTCCAGTTCTCTGAATCCTTCCTCTCCTCCTCGCTCTCTGAATCTTGTTTGGATGCTTTATCTATTTTCTTCTTCAATTCTTCTTCTTCCTGCTCTCTGAATTCTGTTTAGATGCTTTATCTATTTTCTTCTCGTCTCCGCTTCCCAAATCCTGTTTAGATACATCTGCTTGTTGCTTCTTCTCCTCTTTCCCGCTCTCCGAATCCTGTTCCGATGCAGATTTCGGTCTCCTATACTGAATCTTCTCAAGCGGTTGACGGGGTTCTTTCGTGCTTGATTTATTTATTTTACGTTCCATTTCTTTGCCTTTGGACGCACGAAAAGAAGATGTTGATTCAGGAGAATCAGTCGTCAGATTCAGCTTCGGAATGTTATTTAATGTTCCATTCTCTTCTCCGTGTTTCTCATTAGTTGTCCCTGAGAAGTAATGTTCTTCGGTTTGAGTCTTTCTGTTCTTGATTTTCATGTTCTTAATATTCATGTTCACTGTGTTGGTACTGTGGTCTGATTTTGATATAAGTCCGGATGTATAAGTTTGCATATTTACTTGCTTTATTAGCCCACTCGTTAGAGTTTGGACTTCATGACGTTTCACTTTCGTCTGCGTTCGTACTCTTCTTGATTTCAAGGGGATGTCCACCTGCACTCCCCGATCTTGTCTAGCATTGATGATGATGACGAAGAGGGGATGATAATGAACATTTTTGTAAATAACTTTTATTGAAATGAGAAAAGATGTCACTGGAGAAAAGGATCCGAATAACAAACAATTTCCCCTTAAAGGAACTAAGTATACAGGGATCCTCGCATGGGATGGCTATTAAGAAATTACAGAGGGTTAGAACCCGCAAGACAAGTCCTACAATGGAAATGACGAGGAGACTCGGATGATAGTGACGACGAGTCTGAGTTTGGGAATAGCGTGATACCTCACCACAGTGGAAAAAGAGGGCGTTCGGTTAATTGGGTAACGGATAACTCGAAACGGTCTATTAATACAGAAAAATAGTAAAACAGTGATGATACGGAAAGCTCAGCTCATAGGAATTATAACTCCGAGTACGGAGATTAAGAGTCACGTAAATATTGATAGACGTCCCACTAACACAGATGTAATTGAAAGAAATTAACCAATCTCAAAAGGCGATATAGGAGGAGAATTATGTGAAAACACCATCAAGTACTAGTCAATACAATTATCTCCAAAGAACTTTATGACACTGCTAGCATCGAAAACATTGCAAACATTCAGCTCCAGAGTATGAGATTACACACAAGAAAGAAAATTGGAAGTGTTTGAATCAAGAAAGTGTTTTTCAAGATTGAAGCTCTACCAACGGGAACCCCTTGACTCTTCTCCGCTAAGTCTTTGTACGGATTAAAAAACCAAACGAAAAAGGTACATATTACACAAAAGCAATTACCCACATAGAAAAAAATTTACAAACTGATGTGTTTATTCACGTGATTCGTATATTGAGAAAATAAGGATACTCCAAAACGGATCTGTTGGGCAAAGCAAATCTATCAATCCACAGTTCCTTGTAGGTACACCAAACTGGTATGGTGTCAAGGCAACCTTCAACCCACAGTTCCTCTTGTAGTCCACAAACGGGATATGTCGTAGTGGGACGCTTGTCAATCCACCATTCCTCTATGTAGATACACAAACGGAGTTTGGTCTCCGCCTAAAGCCAACAGCATCACTCACAAAATACGAGCAAAAGTACTCACAAACAGGATCCATGTTATCATGACGGGTCAAAGTCAGCGCCCTACGAGGACAATTTCAACACAATCTGATGGTTCCTAGACTTTGTTTTCGTAGACCTGTTAAAGAAATGGATCGCCAAAAAGGAAGAAAACGAATTCTAGAAAGAATACCCAAACGCCTCCTCTTATAACGACGTCCACTGAAAACATCCACAAGGGGGGCCGAAAAAGAAGCGGACACAGGTTGCGATGAAGAACAGCGCGTCAAAGACGCATAAGACATGTAGCAGTAAATCAAAAGGAAAAGAATATGCAAAGAGAAGTATAATATCAGATGACCAAAAATCAATGTTAAATAGAAGAACCGAAAAAAACAACACTGAAATAATGTCAATTCAATCGATTTCCTAACAGGGAAGGCCGTGTCGCAAGCCGCGGAACCGTATGTTGTCGCGTTTGTCATTTGGTCTGAGTGACATACGTTTCGAATTAAAAATTACAGATAGTATCATTGCCTACAGAGATTATTCGATCGTTTTTTAAAGTTTCTTTTACATTGCACATTGACTTTGGGGCTGACGCATCATCAATAAATAACGCTTGTTTTTGAATTTAAAAACAAACAAAAAAACAACAACAACAACAAATACACCCCAAAACAAATGAGTGCCATAGTGTCATGACGTTGTTCTATATTTTATTATGCCTAGTACAAAAATGGAATTTACAATTTCCAAAAAGCAATTAGATGTTCAATCTATAAAGATGTACTTTCTCGAACAAACAGAATACGAAGTGTAAGGTGGAGATCATTTGATAAATAGGTACAGCGGAATTCTGTCCAGTTACACAAAAAACATGCACCCACATTAGTGTATGTTTTTATGATTTTTTTTCTTCGTCCTTTGCTGGGTTAAACAATGCCTGGGTTGTTGTTATGATTACGTGAAATGTTGACAATTTTTTCATCATGAGTTACTAAGGACGTCACCAGCTGTAGGTAACATTAGTTCTTAGGCCGTGTCAGTGACTGTTCTTTAACGTGCCCAACGCCTGGCGGACTGACGGGTCAGTTGATGCTGGATATTTGGACTATGCTTGTCGGGATGGAAAATTTGGGAGGAATTAATTGGAACTGGACGCCTAGTTGAGAATGAACATTTGGGGGTAACGATATTTGGAACTGACAACTACATGTAGTCAGGATGAAAATTTGGGGGGCGAGGATATTGGACTGGACGCCTAGTCGAGGATTGAAGAATTGGGGTAGATTTGGACTGACACCTAGGTCGAGAGATGGAATATTGGAGTAGGATATTGACTGACGCCTAGTCGAGATCGGGATCATGTCTGGGGAAACTGACGCCTAGTCGGAAGCTGGAAATATTTGGACTGACGCCTAGTCGAGCGGGATATTTGGGACTGACGCCTTAGTCGAGGACCTGCGATATTTGGACTGACACCTAGCGAAGCTGGATATTTGACTGACGCCCACTCAACGAAAATCTGAATGGACAGGAATGCCAAGATATGATACGGGTAAAGCCAGTTCAAAGGGATGCTGCAGCCACATCTAACGTCTGTTGCCATATATACGGGACGTAGATGATTTAGATTTCAGAAACTTATGTGAAAGATTCCCTAGAGCTTCAATACATGTTAACAATTATTACCTCGCATAGTTGTAGGAAGTTTTTCCCCTTCTTTCTTCCATTTTAAAAATATTTTCCCTCCAAAATAATAGGATTTACGTTTCTGCTTCCAATGTCTTAGAGATAGCGGCATCCACAATCATTGCACAATATGGGAACCAATTGACTTTTTTCAAATAACAACGTCTATAGGTGAACCTTTCTTTATACGCAGGTTCCAAAATCCAGTAGTGGAGAGAACTTGAGAGATTCAAGAGAGGATGCATCTACATAAATGTGGAAAAATGTAGATTCCTCACCTTCCAAAGTGGTATGACACAGGTTCACAGTTTCAAGCACTATTGAAGATGTCCTCAATTTGGGTCCAAACGTCATGCAGGATTAATGTCACAACGTCAAAAACCACAAAATCCAAATACATCTGAAAACTAAGATGAACAATACCGCCTGCAAATCTCAAACCAAATAGAATTATTGTTTATTATTCCTGTTGATAGTTTCTCATCAATATTGAGGACGTCACTATTATAGGTTGAGAAGATAGACAGCGCCCGATCCGACCAGTGCCACCGCGATCCCAGAAGCGGCCCCAGAAACGGCCTATTATGAAAATGCTAAACCCTCTTAGCTTTCCGTGGGGTTCGTCGCATTTGGATCCCCTACCGCGGTCAGCCCTGGACCCAGCTCTGGGCCACTGAACTGCGACCCCCCCCCCCCCTTGACCAACTTGGACCTAATAGGTCTTGAGAACACCCCAAAAAATGAAAAAATTCGCATGGAATATATCGGCACACCCGTAGCAAGAGAGCCTTATCAACTCGTCATTTGAAAAAGTTATCCGGGAAGAAAGGGTTTAAGTTCAGGACAGGAAAACAAAAACAAGGACAATACCACCCTCAGCCCTCGAACTAGACCACAAGGGAACAGCATAAAAAAAAAAACAAAACCTGACCATACAACACACAGCTCTTTAGAACGTTTGCATATTGATTACGATATCTGATACGTGTGGCCCTGCTAACCTTCATGAAATAAGAAATCTTTACAACTTCGCATGAAGGGTTTATAACCTTTCAACGATAAAGGTAAATTTCTGGAGATTTACATTAGAAAAATTGATCGACAACTGTCATCCCAGATCTAGCCATGACAAGATGTCTTCACCTATGCATCCATCTTCCAAGAAGCCAACTACCAAGAATGCCAGCAATGCAGCGTGATGTTAGTGAATTTAGTCTTACAGTTGAAAGTCTTTTGCAGGTTCAAACCCGTATCTTCAATATTGCGTTTTTGGTTAAGAATCACCGCACAAGTTTATTGGAAGAAAAAATTTTATTGGGGGAAAAATACTGTACTAAGGTTTTACATAATCCTTAATTTAATTAACATCTCAGAACGAAGAGTTACGATCTCGATATAGAGCAATCATTCAGGTTCATAGACGGCTATACAAATTGATATATATCATTAGAATATATATTATATAAAATGTAGATTTACAGTCTGTAATGTCAGAATGTGTGTGTAGGCCTTTTGAAAGGAAGGGTTTGAACCGTTTTTAAACACTCAGATATTGCAAACAGAATATAGGATATATGACAGTATACTTTCTGTTATATGTATGCGACAGAAATCTTGTACTGGTCTCAAATAGAAATAGGTCGGTCATTTAAATGCATGGTAGAGCAAACATTTGACCCGCTTGCTTCGATCCGCAGTGTGTATTGTCTTTTGTATTGCACACACGTAACCGTGGAGCACTAAGTTACTGAGGTAAATTTCTCTACGAATTACCCAAGATCGAGGTTTCGTCCTTAGCTTTGATATAAACTGTCGTGCTGCCGTTGACACCCGGAAAGTACCGTATGCAAATAACCAGTCAGAACAGCTTTAAGTATGTCTTTCAGATTCGGATCATGGAATACAAATGTCTGAGAAAGGACGAGAAGAGCCCGACGAAATCTGATGATGACGGAACCGTGACAGTGAAAGAACAGCGGAAGTCCGAGGAAGAAAAAATGATGAGGAAAGGTGACGGACCGATTGATTCTACGTCTGGAAAAACGAAAGTTGATTGAAGATGGAGTCAGAAAAACCGTCACAAGGGCCCGTGAAACAATACCAAAGCCTGAAAACTACAGAAGAAGAGAACCTCAACTGAAGCGAATTTGATAAGGATGATTAGCGAGGGAAAACGTCCTCGAATACTGAAGCAGATTTTGATAAGCATGATCTCGGGACGGGGAACAACGTCCTGAATGTTAAAGGACGCAAGCGGCCGGGGAGTTGAATCGTTACCAACAAAGCCAAGAATCCCCAAACGGATTTGATATGAAAATGCACAGCTACGTATCCAAAAGACAAATTAGCACAAAAACAGTGATTTACATCCAGTAAAAGAGAGCGAGGAATTACAAAAAAGAAAACTGTTACCAATGTTTTCTGCTCCGCAGAAAGACCTCAGGGCATGACCTCAATGAACAGACGTACAACTGGGTCCACCGTCAGAGTTTTGCGCCCTTTCCTCAAGCGCCTGGAGCAGAGGGAGTCGGCCACTGGGACGGATGTTTCTGTAAAGCAGTAGGAAGTACATGACAGACGATGTCTCGTTCCAGTCTCCAGAATCTATATCAGAACGAACTGTTTAAAAAACCAAAACACCCAGCCCCCCGGGGGCTTTTATTTTTTTTTATTTTTTGGGCCCCCCCGCCCAACTTGTTAAAAGGACACACCAGCGCTATGCC